>BJCM01062171.1:0-14488 GCA_018326385.1 Flaveria bidentis | reverse complement strand
TGTGTTTAAATATACATTTATATATAAACTTAACTAGAAAATAAATTTGAGCCGAATCGAGTTGAGTGAACATTTTCTCGTGCTAGGCTCGTTTACAAAACAAACCGAATCGATCAGCTCATTTACAATCAACTCAAAAATCAAATAAACATTTTCCGAGCAGAAGTCGATCGAGTGTCAAGTGATTTTAACAAACCTACTTCAATATGAGCATACTCCAATATAATTGAGATGATAAAACTTGATGTACATATTAGATAGCCAGTTAAACGAGTACAAATGGCTTTTTAATGTATGAGTGCCCTATGGCTATCTTGCGTCTAGCTAGCTAGTAGATATATTATGGTGAACTTTTGACACCTTATTTCTGTATGCTGTAGCAATCGTGTGTCGAAACTTATTTGTTGTGGCGACCACAACAACAAAATGCGTTGTGGTAATGAAACCGAAAGGCAAACAACTGGCCTGTGTTTGCTCCATCAAACTTGCAGTCGGCTACACCTACGGTCCGTTTCTTTGAACTCCCTCCAAACACCGTGAGGCACTTACTCGTGCCACGATTGACCCAAAATCTGAACTGGCGGTGGTTCAGGCGCTTGGGCGGGTTAATCGATTTCCAATCTGCAAAGGCCAAGCTTTGCAGTGAGGACAGTGGCTGCATGCTCACTTTACCATGCTTACTCACTGTCAGATAATTCTCTTCTCCTGAGCATTTATCCATGTAATTACTAAACCTAACAAAAACAGGAAAAAATAAAAAGTGTTACAGGACATCATCCTGATGGTAAAATAATAATATAATATGACCCTCAACTAAAATATTAAGGGTTTAAATTTTATAGTTTGCAAGTTGTGATGTATTTATTCTAGAATATATCTAGGAGTCGTGGTGAGGCGACCAACCGATGATAGCCAGAAGCGGAGCCAGAGGTAGATTTCCATCCGTAATATGCGTTATATTGCGCAGACTCACCACCCACAACATTTGGAACGGAGTAAACACCTGTGTCACTTGCGTTAACATAGTCAGACTGCAACGATCCAGCAATAAGGGTGTTATCAAAGGTGGTCATGTGAGGGTAGGCGTCGCTTGGTGGACATGTTTTGGTGCCGTGGTCACATTTGGAGCATTGCGCGCATAGTCTCTTGCTTTCTAGAGAAGCACCCACACGCAACAGCGCTAGGAGCGTCAAGATGATCAACGGGCGTGTACTATCCATATACCCGTTGGTGATTCGATTATCACATTTGCGCTTGTGTCTTGTTCTTATACACATACTCATTAGGCGTATGGTGTCACTTTGTGACATTCGTTGCTCCTAGGAAGCGACCATTATTGTTTGTTTATACATACATACATAAGTTGTCATATTTTCTATCGCCCCTTGTAAGCATCCCCACATACACCAAAACATGAAATGACGTCAAACATAGTTAATATAAACAGTTTTACAAAAAAACAAAAGAGCATCACATCAATGATATGAATTATAAACCATAATAAGTTGAGATGAAACCATTGTCGGTAGCAGCAGCAGCCGGCAGTGGTGGGCGGTGTTCGGTTGTCGTCGGGGTAACCAGTCATGCGTGGCGGCGGCTGGTTGTCTGCGATGAGTGCGGTTAGTTGTGGGTGCGGCAGCGATGACGATTGGTTGTCGGCAATGGGCGCGGTCGTTTGTCGACGACGGGTGCGGTTGGTTGTGGGCACGTTGGTGATCGTCCTGTGTCGGCGGTAGGGTTGTTCAATATTTTAATCGGATTCGGAAAATTCGAAATTCGATTCGATTCATATATTACCCTTCAAAATGTGATTTAAAATTTGATAAACAAATAATTTACATTCACTAATAATATTTCTAACTATTAATTTATTTACACCTAATCAATTCTTTTGAGAGTTTAGAAATTTTCAAGAGGCTACGAGCTAAAGTGATGTTATTTGAAATAAAATTAAGACCACACGTCAGAGGAGGTCCAATTGTGTAATTGGATCAAGCTATGGTTTGAGGCCCCTAAAACAAGCGTTTCGGTTTTTGTAAGTTCACATGTATACATTGGGCTGTACACTTGGTCCTCAAAATCTTAGATTCAGATATAAAAGAAGTCCGAAAACAACACCAGGATCGTAGATGTGAGCGGCTTCTTTTTCCTTGAGCGAGATGGCACCGATTACGAAGACGAATATGAAGAGTTGAACACGATAATCAATCGGCCCCGCAGATGGATAAATCCTTACTCGATAGTATCCGTTGCAATTAGCAGCAGAAGTGTTCCATTAATCCTACAAAAAATCAGTCTGTTGACCATTGTGTTCGAAAATAACAAGACCTTAATCGTGATTAGCCTATTACTTTTTAATGTTAACTACAAGCAACGACTACTGTTGTAGGTTGATTTCAATGGCGATTAGCCGGTTAGGGACTTTGTAATTTTCTCTCCTTTTGTTTGAACAACGAGACTACTCCTCAGGATCACCAACTCGACTTACGTTTGTGTTTTCGTCTTTCTGATAAGCAGATTTGAAATTATATGCACATTTTCTACTGCCTACATGTCGCTGATATATAGATTAATTTATTATTTGCGTTGAGCTAGTTTGTATTGAGTTGCTATTGATACTTTCTAAGTTGCTAGGCCTACTAAATTTTGCACATCGTTATTTAGCGCTTTGAATTTGAAAATTTTGGATAAAAACTTTGAAAAGAATTACTGTATGTTTGGAGGAAAACATATGATCACTGTTTCTACCTCTAGTTCTGTTTTTCAAGTCTATATCAAAGCTTTCTAATTGATCTTTACTTACCATAAATTTGTATCTATAGATACTAATAAAAGAAGTTTTTTTTGCCTCTTGTTATTTTCTTAAACTACCTTAATGACACTTGTCATTTTTCTAAATATCCTTATTTTATTTTCCATCCAAAAAGGTATTAAAGTAATTTAAACAATCAAAAAATTTCTATCTCTTCTTAAAAATTAATTTGGTTAATTGATACATTTTTCTCTCATTTAATTTTTTTAAAATCAAACTATGTTTTTAAAAATAAATTTTATTAAGAAAATTAAAATTCATATATATTGTAAAACATTAAACCTTTTGAAACAAAATATTTTAAATCAGTGATTTTTTAAAATAATTATAAAAAATATGGAATTTTTAAAAGTAGTTTTATTAAAACAACCATAATAATTAGAAAATTGAGTTTTTAATAAAGAATAAATTTTTATAAGAAAATCTTAAAACAAATATTTAAAAATAAAACTATTTAGATAAGAGAGTTTAAAATAATATAATTGTTTTATCTCTTGAACAAGTACATATATATAATTTTATACATATCTTATATTAGATATCGTACCGTAACTTTTCGTGTTTATTACTAACTATAATCTATTTAATAAATGAGTTTCTATACTATTTATTTATCTATATATCTATCTATCTATAACCTATCTATTGTTTATTTATTTGAAATAGCTATTCATATGCAATTATAATTATATTTTATATTCAAACATGGTTTTATAATTCACAAATTTTTATTACTTAATTATTTATTATTTTATTTATTCAACCCGTGTAATACACGGGATACTAACCTAATTAGATTATTATTTTCTATTTTTAGAATGTACTGATTTGTTAATTGTTATTGATTTATAATTTATTGATTAGTTGTTTTGAAATTTAATGACAAAATTTATATTAGTGAATTTTAATAGGAATTTAGAAGATAAATAATTAGCATGAATGTAAATGGAGGATGTATTTAACTTAAATAATCACCCAATAGTTCTATACAGTCACTCAAAAGCTAATTTTTTCTATTATTTAGTCCCTTACCTTCTTATTAGAGAAAAAAAAGCAATTGAATATGATACCAATTGGATATAAGATCGTGTTAATTCGAAAGAAAACATAAAAACCATGGAAAAAAGTCATTTAGAAAGGTTAAAAAGTAATACTCAAGTGCCCCGATTATAGAGTTTGTTTGGGGCTTTTAAAAAGCTTGAGCCGACCTTAATACAATTTTATCAAAAATTAAAAAGATATAAAAAAAACTATCTTTATTAGAATTAAAATAAAAAGTAAAACTAACATGACTAATGGACTGTTTGATAATTTCTAAATGATTAAATGATAAACCAATAAGAGGTCTGAACCATTAAAAGCTAGTATATTGTTTAACTATTCAAAGGTAAATGTTTGATAAATTCAGATAAGAGGTCTTAACCATTCAGCATTAGACCTCTTAACTATTCAACATTAGTATAATGCTTAACCATTCAAAGGCAAATGTCTAAATCATACGGATGTTTGCTCGCGAAACAAACAGTCTAAACCATTAAGTATTAAATCTTCCAAACATCTAAATAATTAATAGTCTAATTCAGATGATATCAAACAACCTCTAAAATAAAAACTTAAACTCTAATATATAATTATATAAGAATTCTCATAGGTGGGACCCGCATTCAATCACCATCCATAACATCCTCTACCTTGTTCTTCAGCTGGAACCTAAGATCGCTTGATGTCAATCGTCGAATGTCAGTTGCCAGCCAGAAACAACATCATTTGAACACCACCACGACACTTACACCCAACCTTTGACCACCGGAATCGAGAAGCTCGTAGGAAAAGTAAACCATAAAAACAAGCAAGTCGAGTTGGTTTCATGCCCAAAGTAGCAGCGAAAGATGGACGAAGGTGGCGTTGTCAAAATTGAGCAAGATTTGTTGTAAAATCAAACCCAATTTCTTACCCAAAGACGATTGTCTCATCATCGAACCATATAACGAGCATGTCATATGGGTTTGAGGTGGAGGTGCAACAATTACCAAAGATGGACGTAGGTGGCAACGTTGAGGGCTCAAACTAGATTTGCTACTGAAACGTAGTTCTTGTGGTGTGCTTGTGTCATGGGCGATAGGTTTATTGGTGGTGCGGTGGTTCAAAAAAATCAAGATTGGTGGTAGTGGTGGTGAGATTGCAGGTGTCCGGTCGAGAGTGTTGGTGATGATGTGGTGGTGAGGTTGCAATTTGTGGACCCTATGTTTTGATCAAGTTACAAGTTTAGTCCTTACATTGTTAAAAACTAACGGTTACTAATACCGGGGACTAAATTTGCAATCATCTAATAAATGTTTGGGTTATGTTTGCAATTTTAAAAATATAGGAACCAAACTTACAAAATGATCAAACCATGGGGACCATCTATGTAGTTTTTTCTATGTTTTTATAGAAGTTTGTTAAATCAAATGAGGCTTGTTCAACCAAAACTACACTTAGAAAATTTTGAGTGCTTCTGAATAAAAACTTTCAAAAACAAAGCTGCACTAAGTTGAAGATCTTTCGAAGCTTAAAGATAAAGAACTTCCGAATGATGAACTCAGTCTTCCAAGATTAAGTAGTTCTCCTTCTGAACTTAAAAACTTAGAAAATTCAACACAAAGCCTTTCAGAGAACAAAGTCATAAAAACTTGCAGATGTCTCGAAAGAAATTGATTTTTCTGAAGTATAAATGGTTTTGGAAGAACTCATTCTTCTGAAGCCATTTAACCTTCAGAAGAACCAACCATGAACCAATGGATAATAGTTAGGTCTCACTAACACATGCTGTCAACTCTGATATACTACATAGTGTTTCCTCACGCCCATGTAGTTGATCATATTTTATTCTAATCTTCATCTTTTATCAGTTAGTACAATTACCAACTTTGGTTGGTGATAAAAAGTATGTCATGAACATGTCATTACTACCTAATATAGGATAATTTTATCTTAAATAACTAGCAATGTAGTATTTGTCTAATTGTAAATTCCAGCTAGTCATCTAAGTATAATCGGCTGTCGAATGTAGTATATATACTTTTCCAACATAACTCATTCACATATGCTTGTAAGAGTTTTGTAACTTTGAGTTGAAAAGTGATATATACAAGTATCTTGAAAACCTTTCTTGTGTTCATTAACTTAGTATATATTATCAACTTTCTTAAGAGATTTTTCTTTATCATCCAAGTGTGTTTAAGTGAGTTTGAGAGACAAAATTTGTATTGAGAGACCAACACTGATCTTGTAAAGTTACATAGTAATAACAAATCTTTTTTAATCTTTAAAACAAGTATAGAATTATTATATAAAATTTAATAATTTTTTATGTTTTTGAACTCATTGCTCATCATTATGTCTTTTATTGCAGCTCATTGTGTATTTTTGTTAGTTATTGTCTTTTTTAAATACTATTGTGTATTTATAAAATGACGAATTTAAAAAAATATAATAATAGAATAACATTGTTGTATATCTCTAATATATAAAACATGATAATAAATTAACAACCTAATCTAATACATTAAAAACAATGACAAAATAACATAATGTCGCCTTGTGTTTTTTTTTTAATCTTTATTGGGTAATCTTAAACATTATGAGTTTTGAAAAATATGTTAACGAAATTATATTATTGTGTAATTATAATTGTAAAACATAATGATAGATAACAATAAATTTATATAATATATAAAAACAATGACAAAAACAATACATTGTGTTATTTTCTACACTATTAGTGTTGATAAATACATTGATGAAAGTATATATTGTGCAATTTTAATTGTAAAATATAATGATAGATAGCAAGTTTATATAATCTATAAAATAATAAAAATATTAATACAAAATAATCTAAAACATAAAATACAATGATGAACACATATAACAAATAATGTAAAATATACGATACAATAAACGTACATGATACAATGACCAAAAAGTAATTCTTTTTAAAAAAATAGACTGATGCATGTCAAGTCCAAAATCATTCTTGGACTTTTTAGATTAAATACCTTTTAACTAATTTGAAGCTGGAATATTTTATAGGGTTAGGTTATAGTGAAAGATATGTTTAATAAAAAAAGTTAAGAAAAATTGTGGGCTTAACACGTGTCTTTCTATTGTTTTAAAGAGAAGAGCATTTTGATCATTATGTCAACACATCAGATTATTGTGTCTTATACGTTAATAGTGTCAAATATTAGTTTATTGAGTCATATATTTTACATCATTTGTAATATGCATTTGTCATTGTGTTTTACATGTTAGATCATTTTATATTATTTGTCATTGTTTTTATAGATTATATAAACATGTTTTCTATCATTATGTTGTACAATTAGAAGTACGTAATGATATACTTTTAGCAATGTATATCACAAAACAAATATTATGATTGATGATGTCTATTATTGTTCAGCATGCCAAAAAAAGTGACCAACCCACGTCAGGCATAAGTATTTATATATTTTTCTTATTATCTTATTAAAAATTACTAACAATGGTATGTACACAGTTACAAGATTGTTGTTCGCATAGTTGATAAAGAAGAGGAAATGACATGTGTTCTTTTTGATGATGCTGCCATTAGTCTTCTTCACACAACAGCAGAAGACTTGCTTATTAAAAGCTTGTCAGAGGTGCACTTTTAGATTTCTCTTAATTGTTTCTTTTTGTGTATGTATATGTGTTTGCTAATATAGTTATATTTTTATTCAGGGTGTTGATGATCCATTTTGGATTTATAACTATCTTGTGGATGATTTATTGGCTAGAAGTGTCATCTTTAGGATTAAAGTTGATAGATTTAATTTGGCACCTCATTGTGTTAGACGCTTTACAGTGTCAAAGTATGTCGGTGACTCTATAAAAATGACCACAGAAGATAATCGCATAACTATGAAGAATACAAGTAGCAATGCATCAGATGATGGTTTTGATTGTGATGTGAGTGATGAAGGTAGCGACTTTCTTACAAGGATCACATCTGATGAATGGCAGTTAGCTGATGAATGGCAGTTAGCTGATGAATGGCAGTTAGCCGACGAAGCAATGTGGGGACCACCTATTTCAACTCCTTCATCTATCACAACAATGGCGTCCTTGGTATTCTTTTGTTTGATATTATTCTTATTTGTTATTATAATTTTCCTCTTGTATTCTAATATTTTTGTTATCAATGCAGCCAAGTATGGATAATGAAGATACGTCTAATTCTCGCACGCGTTCACACGATGTTAGTAGTGATGATGCCATAATTTCCACTACCACAGATCATGTTAAAGACTTCACACATGAAGAGCATGAAAAGAAAAGGCCTAGGAGATCAACTCGTAAGCCTAAGCGATTCAGTGACTAGATAACATATGTGGTTCTTTACTATTTCTAACCAAGCTTCCCACTATTTACAACTGTTGACGAGCTTTTTCGTTTGACCATGTTATTTTTGTTCCACTGCTTGTTTGTTTAATGTGCGCTTTCTTATCTTTGCATTGTGAATGTCATACTGTTTTCATACTTGCAATTTTGTATTACACTAAAATATGTTTGCTTATAATGTACTTTGATAACATGATGTAATTACGACATTGCGGTACCCGGCCACCGGACGGGTATAAAACTAGTATGCATTGGTTGCGGGTTATATCATTTCTGTTTGGTATGAAAGGCTCACAAAGCACAAATTTTGAACTAGCAGAGGCAGTTTTTTTAAGTTTTTTTTATTGCACAACTCTGTTTTTCATGCAGTTTGCAATTTCCTTTTGAAATTGTATTTGTTGTCAATTTTTGCAATATTCATTGATGGTGGATTCTATCATTTGTGTTTGGTACGATAGGCTCACTAAGCAGTTGCTGTTGAGGAAGAGGTAACAACTTTATCAGTATGGGCAATTTCAAGCATATGTGGCTACTTGCGTCTTGAGCATGTAATACGATTGTCTTCATTCTGCGTATGCAATTTCATGTGCTGCTTGACAATAACTGCTTCCTTTTCATTTTTCTTCCACAGATGTTGACAATATTTGCAGGTGCCCTGCTGGAGAAGCAAATTGTGTTTGTGTGCTCTAATTTGCAATAATTGGTATATCATTCGTAATTGCAAATTACTTTGTTTTGATGTTGGTTTTAGTCTGTGCTTGGTAACTAATAACTCTCAACAGCTGCTGCTGATCTTCTATAATATATATATGTATCCTCTGAATATAAGTGTTGTAATTATTGACATGCTTCTGGTCTTGCCAGATGACATGCTAGATTTTTTGGATGCACCAGTTCCTTTTATAGTGAGTTTTTAATCAACTTTTTTTGTTTTGAACCTCTCATTTCCAATTATTATTGTAACAAAGACCCGAACTAGAAAAGCATTATGAATTTTACCGTTTTACTGGCTCCTTTGACCTATAATAATGTTGACTAGGTTGGTGTGAAGAGCAAAATTGGTGAAGTACAATCCAAGTCAGGAAATGTTATACTTGTTGATGTTAACAAGAACCAGGTTCATATTTAATTTAATGATGTTATACTGCAATTGCCAAATCATCCAGATCCCAAAATGAATATAAAGTTATCATGCATCTTTTTTTATGTTCACTGTTTTCTTGATTTATTTTCATCATATTCATAAATCTATCTATCTATTGTGTTATGATATTTTTTTCTCTTAATCACGTCAAATCATCGTCAATACCACATTTCCCTCGGTACAAAGAGTTATATGCAGCCACAACTTGTGGGGGAAAGTTATTTAGCGAAAAAGAGACCGCTTTATGATTGCACAGATGCTCAGGTATAGCTTTGTTCTTTATCCCATTTTTCGTATGTGCTTAATTGTGGGCTACGTGTCTTTCTATTTTTTTTAAAGAGAAGAACATTTTGATCATTATGTCAACACATCAGATTATTGTGTCTTATACGTTAATAGTGTCAAATATTAGTTTATTGAGTCATATATTTTACATAATTTGTTATATGCATTTGTCATTATGTTTTACATGTTAGATCATTTTATATTATTTGTCATTGTTTTTATAGATTATATAAACATGTTTTCTATCATATTATGTTGTACAATTAGAAGTACGTAATGATATACTTTTAGCAATGTATATCACAAAACACATATCATTAAAGATGACACAATGTTATTTTTGTCATTATTGTTATTAGATTATATAAACTTATTACTATATATAATTATGTTTTACAGTTAGAAGTATATAATGCTGTTATTTTATCAATTTATTTTTTAAAACTTAGAGTTTAAGATACCACTAACGATCCAAAGACAAAATTAGACATTATGTTATTTTGTCATTGTTTTTAATGCATTAGATTAATTAATTGTTAAATTATTATTATGTTTTACAGATTAACGATTCACAACAATATTTCATCATTGTACTTTTTAAAAAAAAAATTTATTTTAGAAAAACATAATAATGTTCAAAACAGCGTTGTAACTAAAGAAATACATAATGGTCTGAACTAAATACACAATGAAGAGATATGAGCTTAAAAATATAATGTTATTTATTCATTTTATATATCAATACTATACTCGTTTCAAAGATAAAAAGATGCTCGATTTTGTGGTGTACTTTTTGTAAAAAAACAATATCATACATAAAATTTATAAACATTAAAAAACAGGAACATACAAAATTCAATAAAAGTGGTTATTACTAAAATACTTATCTAACAAATTTTCTCGTATAATTTGATTTTAACCATTGATTAAGAGATTGATGGTTAAGAACTTATTATAATTTTTAGTTTTACACGCCTTTTATTTGAACATTTCCTATATTTTATATGTTATGCATGATTTTTGTATTTTTTTTTTTATTTTGATCATTTG
This sequence comes from Flaveria bidentis, assembly GCA_018326385.1. Taxonomy (NCBI): domain Eukaryota; kingdom Viridiplantae; phylum Streptophyta; class Magnoliopsida; order Asterales; family Asteraceae; genus Flaveria; species Flaveria bidentis. Next base: position 3,791 of record BJCM01062171.1, on the reverse strand, counting down.
AAATGAGATCTTTTGAATGAATTTTGATAATATTATTTGATCAATTATAATTTCATTAAATTCAAATTAGAAAATTTTTTCAAGTTCAAATCGAATTCGAATCATGTTTGAAAATCTCGAATTCAACTCAAATTCGACATCTCATTTTCGAATTCAAATCTTGTTTGGAAATTTTAAAGTTTGATTTATTTGATTCGATTAAATCAAATTCAATTCAATTAACACCCGTAGTCGGTGGCGAGCTGGTAGGCAACAAAGTTCGGATGTATGCACACCCGTGGTCTTTGTTGGTGGCGGGCGTGATTGGTGGGTGTAGTTGGTTGTCAACAAAGGCAGCGGTACAATTGTTTGTTGGTACTGGTCGGTGACAATTAGTTGCCAATTTCTAGTGGTTGGTGATAAGGGCGGTTGTGTAGTGTCGATGGAAGTATGTTGGCGGTAGTGGTGATGGTTTGATGTCGCAACGACGATTAGTGGTTGGTGGCTGGGGTTTGCAATAAGTGGTAAATTTTAATTTCTTTATAAGTGTTTTTTTCAGTAAAATACATTTATAATTTAAATTTTTTGATACGCTCCACATCATTTAAATTTTTAAATCATCTGGAATATATCAAATTTAAAACTAATTCTTTTTAATCCAATTCCAATTTAAATTACAACATATTTCGCGAACTTAACGAAACTTAAAATTACCAAATTAACAGGGCATAATTTGATTCAAACTCGGGGTAAACTAAGATTAATTAATTCTATTTCCAAAATTTATGTAAATTTTAAAAATTCCAAATGTCGAATAATCAGATTCTAAATTGTAGCACCAAAAACATGCAAAACAATCAAAATGACACATAAGTATATCCAAACCAAACTATTGTAGTGACAAGTGTTAGTATCCAAATCCAAGTTCATAGTGATAAAAAAATGATGAATTAATCAACAAAATGATTACTTTCCAAACCCATAATTTTATATATATACATATATATATGTATATATATAAATATAAAATAAAAACTATATGTGTAATATAATAGAAAAGCTGAATTTGAAATGTGAATTCAAATCAATTCTAGTATCTTTCGCACATTTGAAATTCAAATTCAAAAAATGAAGTTAAAGTTCTATGCGAATTTAGAGTTTTTTTCTTTGCCACCAAATGGTGTGAGTTGTATATATATCCCATAGTTTTATTAAATGGTGATATAACTCAAATGTTTAATTTCGTCACACTATTTGATATGGAAAAGCCAAAGTGGGAAGATGAATTTGCAAGAATTGAGATAAGTTTGTTTGGTGATCTTGCTATGTTGAGATATGTTAGGTAAATTCTTTAATGGTATTAACTATGTTGTCATTTGGTGATTTAACAATTATTTATTTTTTGTGTTTATGTGTGCATTTTGGGTACTTGAGACCATGGATGATACCTCGGGATGTTTACGGGTGAATTGACTAGAAATGTTACTAGTGAAATGATAGATCCTTGGCCAGTAAGTACTATAAAAAAACTTGAACTCAACATGAAAACCTAACTTTGAAAACAAGAACTTAGGTATGAGATCAGGTATATTGTTAGCAAAAACTTTCATGGGTTCGTGTAGAGGTATAATAGATGATATGCGTTGCGATTGCCTGAAATATTAATACTCGTTCACCTAAATTACACATAATTTCTTTTGTTTTATTTTTCTTATATACGGGTGACAAAGTATGCATGTGTGAAGTTGTAGTTGTTAAAAGATAAACTATATGAGTTTAGAATGATAAGAAATATACATGAAAACCTTAGTGGATAATTATTACCAAATCAAGGTAATAAACGCCCATACCCATTGTTTAACGAGTAATGATGACATGTTTGTGATGATTGGTTTTCATTCTCTATTATCTTGCTATCGGCTTGCGACGACTTATCGGCTATTAGAAGTTTTAATAAATGATAACAATTTATGGGTTTACAAAGATTTGTACATTAAAAACATACTTTGGATGACCTTAAGACTCATAACCCAAATCCACCAATCTGGTAAATATGTTAGAGTGACAACTTTAGTCAAATTTTTTTTCAAATAAAATAGTTTAGAGGGTTAAAATACATTAGAAAATGATTAATTATGGGACTTTTAAGCTAGGTTTATGACTTTATGCAAAAGTATTGTTTGAATCATACAAACACATTTATGATTTTATGCAAAAGTAATGTAACACTAAAGTAGGTTACCCGATGATGTGTTATCAATAAGATTTAACTGAATTTGACTCATTTTCACCCAAATGTTTTATATATTACCCTTTGTGAATGATGTATCCTTTCAAAAGGATCAAGATTTAACCACTAAATCCTAAAGGAAAGGCTACATACAGAGTCATGGTGCACCATAGCTCAAAATCATACATGGACAATACAACCAATCAATAAATAAACTTATCAACACACAACACTATTTCGATTCTTGCAAATTCATCTTCTCAGTTTTGCTGATCTAAAATAATAAGGGTGAAGCTTTTGTGAATCCTTTTTAGGTATTATGGAATGCGCGAAACTGTGGTAATCACTTTTGTTAAAATTGTAAAACAAATATAATTTCATTTAATTTCCTTTTTATGTAAGGTTAAATTTTAAAAAGATTCGATAGTGGTCATGGCAATATAAAGAAAGTATTGGGTGATTCTTGATTTCAAGGGATCTTGGTGGCCTGTCTATAGGGTGGCAACATTCTTCTCCGAGTATTTAAGGAGGCTCTGTCCTCCATTAATAGAAGCATCGACTATTTCTCTTGTTTCCAATTAAAGTTTTAATTAGGGTTGTTTAAAATAAGATATTAGAATTCTAGATAGTAGATTTTTTATCATGTCCATATTCAAAATTTTGGATTTGAATTCGGATATCCGTATTTTTAAAACATAAGTATTGTTTTTATAACAATTATTATTAAAAAAAAATTCGTGTATCCGAATTTCTTATAAAAATATCTAATATATTTAAAAATATCCAACATTTCTTATTAATATTTTTATATAATATTTTGGGTAATTTGGATATCTGATTATCCAAAATTTTTAAAAAATACTATCTGAAACTGAAATTCGGAAACCCAAAATTTCGGATTGAGATTTTTTGAAATTTCATATTTGTTTTCGTATTCGTGTATTTTTGCACTCCCCTCGTTTTAACCCATCTTTGATTAAGACCTTTGTTCTTTCGATAGTATTTGGTTGTTACTATAATGACTAGTTTTGTAACCTTGCTTACCAACTACTTATACAATCAATGTCCTTGTTCTTTTATTTTAGGATTTATAGATGTTATCAGGCCTATGACTATATATCTCAATCTAATTAACAACTTGTGTTTCTGTTGGATTCTTTATGCCCAAGACACATAGAACATTGATGTGGTTAGTACGTTATGATCCAAGTCGGGTCATACCCAATAACAAGCTTAGCAAACACCAAATAATATTTAATTCATGATATGATCATACAATTAAATAAATACACCAATTTAGAAAATGAGTTTTCTATATAAGTTGCATATAATTAAAAGGTTAGTTATATAACTATTATAACAACTAGTTTATAAAATATTGGAGATTGGTTTTGGGGGGAAAACCCCATTTCTTAACATTTTCGGCCGCCCCCTTTATGGGTGTGTGTCTTAATTGTTTTGATGTACCATTCTCCAAGAACAAGCAACACACTTAACCTCTAACACTCTCTTTCACATATGCAAGAACCTCAAGGCAAAACACTCTCTAATCTTGAAGTGGATCTCGGCTGAAAAGGGTTTT
>BJCM01062170.1:0-12802 GCA_018326385.1 Flaveria bidentis | reverse complement strand
AACACGTTTCCACGTTACGCGATAAACTTTCTTAATTATTATATAAAACACATAAACACGTAAACACAACGTCATAATCACATTAACAACTAGATTATCATCCATTTAACATGATTAATTATTATTACGTCACCAACGTTAAACGACAACTAGTGTGTGCTCACGACACGTGTATGCAAAACTTAGCGGAACTAACGGAGTTGGATAACGGAAAATTACCGGATATCACATAGTAAGATCGAATTGATAAATAAGCAGAAAGAGTGCGAAGAGAATAATATATTTTATGATTGGTTAAGCATTTTTTAATCATATTTAGAAGTTGATATTAATGATATATTTAGCATAATTTATTACATTTATAACATAGTTTAATTAGAAAGGAAAACACTGCATTTTACAACGAATGAGTTATGTTTCACGGGGGCATTTCAAGGTTGATACTTAATAATTTATATTTACAACTAGTATTAAAAACCCCGCATTGCGGCGGGGGCGTAAACCATGCCAAGTAGCACCAGTGGCACACTATCGTTAGTGACTACCAATACCGAAAAAACTCGTATTGGAAAATAAAGAAAAGTCAAAAAAATAAACTGAATGAAAAAGTAGACATAAAAACGTTGAACCAGGAAGACGAAATGTAAAACATGCAAAACATTTAGACCAAATTAGACCAAAAAGTAAAAAATATTAGGGTTAAATTGTCAAAAATATAAAAGTATAGGGTTAAAAAGAAAAAATTAAATATTAAAAAAAATGGTTACAACACACTCAAGTATATTATAACTAATTAGTATATATGTAATAAAATGGGAGGCATGTGGATACTAATAAAAGGCATGCGTCACACTATGAAAATTCGAAAAGTTTGTATTGTTTATTACATGTGAAATTTTATGATAGTCTTATATAATTAGAAACAAAATAACAAAAAAATTACATTTGTAGTCCAATTTATTCATCATTTATATAGTCTTATATAATTTGAAATTTTATGTAATATGTTTTTTATCATTAAAATTATAAAATATATATTTAATTAGTTTTTTATTTGATTAATATGTAAAAAATGAAAAGTTTAAATTTTGATATATCTTTTAAAAAAATTTCAGTTATTATTTACACATGTGTAAATCTGGTTATACACATGTGTATTACCGAATTTACACATATATAAATTCGGTATTACACATACGTAAAACGAATTTCATAAAAATAATGAGTTTTTTTATAATTTTTTATTTATTTTTTTTGAAAGAAAGGAATGAGGAAAACAATTTTGTGTTTTATCTTTTTTATTTTTATTTTATTTTTTGTTTAATAATTTTCTTATTCTGTTTTCATTAATTATTATTTTTGTCATTGAAAACTAGTAGTTCACATTAGTTCATAGAGTTTTCACAAAAAAATTAAGTTCTTATTTGAACTCTCCCGCTATCTATATTTATACTACTATATAATATAATTTTTTGGATAACATTGTAATTTTTATCCATTTTAAGAAACTCAAGAACGATGTTGTTGTATTTTTCACAAGTGATTATGCATAAACAATTCGTTATTTACAAATTTGTCCCTCCTTATAGTAATATAGATACGTTTGTTATCCCACATTGATCAAATAAACAATCAAGAGAGTTCAACACCTATAAAAATGATACATGGACTTGAGCGCAAACACACTCATGATTTGTGCATCATTTTTGTTCAACGCCATAAAAACCATTGATTACAATTAAAATTTTAAAGTGTTAATTTTTTTATGTTCTTATTCATCTTTGGTTTATATGGTTAAGTTTGAACTCAGTTCTCATTGAGTCCCTATTAACATGGCAATTGCCAGTTAAACTGGTCGGTCTTATCCGATCTGGTTTTAAATCACACGTAGCACAACAAGGGATGGTTAGTCAAATACACAAAGTTTTACAAACTTTTATGCCCCGTCGCATTGTGCGATCTTACACATTATTGCTCAAAAGTTTAAGACACGTAAAAAACAAGTGATGCATTTTATACAAGTCTTGATGCATAATTAGTTCTACATTTACAATTTTGTCCTTAATTACTATAGTCAATTTTTCTATCTCACATCGTTTGTGTAGAGAAACCAAAATAGTATTCTACTCCTATATAAGGAGCTTTTTTCTCAAAAGAGTTGTGTTTCACGTATATTTTTTCTTGTATTTCATTAAACATAAAATCAAATTGGTAAAAATATATTTTTGGTTTGCCAGTAGTTCTCGGTTAAATCTAGTTGAACTGTAAGGCACCATTCCCGGAAAGCTTACAGCTGGTCAATCATCTCACATGAAACATATATTTTTCATTAACTTAAAGAAACATTATAGCGGAAACATTAAAACAAACATTCCATTTCCTTATAAAAGCTTTTGCAAAATAATACATCGTTATTGAATTACAAAATACTAGTTGCATTACATCACAAAAGCATTATAAAAATGGATGACATCCCAAAATGAATCGAGTAGCCGCCCCGTGCCATCCTCGGCAAACTTTACCTGCCAACTGGAAACACATAAAAGTCAGCATTGCTGAGTGAGTTCTAGTTTTATATTAAAACATTTTTTATCTTTCATTTAAAAACCGTTCTTTACTTTCTTTCAAATCATATTGAGCTTTAGTACATGCTCGCACATCGTACATACACATAGATAATAGTTATTATCTTCATCATCGTTCGTTTCGTACATTTCGCACATTTCATACTTTCGTACTTATCGCACTTTTCGTATATTTATTATCATTTCACTTTCATCTAGGTCCTGTCGTGTGCTTAACCCCCCTCTAGAGCATCAAACAATTCATCTAGGGTTAAGCGACAAGGACCCCATAACGCACGTATGGAGTAGTCACCAGGACTGACTCCCCCTGTGTGTGTGAACTCTTATGGGTTAGCCAAAATCGCACGTTGTATAACACATAGTAATTAGGAAATCGCATGTATTAGAGCAGTCACCAAGACTGAACTCTTACTGTGTGTATGTACCCTTGTGAATTAGCCAAAATCGCATGTTGTAGACACACACAGTTGAGCTAACAACTCTCAATGAGTTGTGAACCTCCTTTCATTTGATTGCAAGGCTTTTCATTCGTTCATTATGTTCCATTTTTATTATCTTAAATCTTTCACTTTGTTACGATAATACTTTACGTTCGTTAACGATATCACACCACGTAAAGTCACATCATCATATGTAATAAGGAACATAATATACAATCATACAATCATACATAATCATCAAACATCATCAATCACACATCATCATGCATAGGCATCAATCATACATCATAGCATACATCATGCATGCCACGTCATACGTGCCTAACACATCGTCTATGACTCCCAAAAGTCAACTTACTTAGCCCCCGGGAACCTCTCAAGTCAAGCCTACATAACACTTTTCCCCCGAAATCAGAGAATAAACTAAGTCCCATTCGGGCGCATGAGCCCTATTTGGGCGTATGGGCACTATTCAGTCGCATGGCCTTCCAGGCGCATGAGAACACTTAGGCGAATGAACACTATGCGGCGAATGGACACTTAGGCGTATGAAAAGTCTCCAGACGCATGGGCACCATAGGGCGTATGGACTCTCAGTCGTATAGCCTTCAGTCGCATAACTTTCAGGCCCATGACCTCCAGTCGCATGACTTCCATGCATATGAACCTCAGTGTCATGGCATTCTTCAGTCGTATAACATTCAGATGCATGGCCTTTAATCGCATGCCTTTCGTCCGTATGGCCTCCAGTCACATGCCATTCGGTCTCATGGCTTCCAGTCGCATGAGCCCTAGCTGGGTGTAGAATGCAGTCTCTTCAAACCTGAACTATAGTTTTCGGTCTCCAACCCTATTTTAACATGTTCTAAGCTTAAACCAATCATCCTAAGACTTAGAAACACAACCATAACTTCATTCAAACATCACAAGCCCAACACGAGCCCCACCCGTTCGCACACCCACACGAACGGGTTCAACACCCAACATAACCAAAAACAGTTTGCTATATGTTCCAGCCCTAAAATCAGTCAAAAACATATAAAAGAGGGGTCCTAGAACTCAAATTATCAGCCTCCTCGAGTAGGGCTTCCTACAACCCGCTTGACTTCAACTTTTTCACGTGATTTCCAAGAAACCCTAAGCTTTTGTCCTTTTCACCCTTTTCTTCTCTCTTGGCCGATTGAAGATGAGTGTGGGAGAGGGGTGTGGGGCAGCCATGCCCTTTTACACCCACTCTTCCAAAGTTTTCCCCTTTTTAGTAAGATTGGTCCCCCAACTTGGATTTTATTTTTTTTCTTTCATTGGCTTTAAAGGAAATAACCGGGTGTTACATAAACCCAATTTAAATCATTAGTTAGAACAATTCAAATACTTAATGATTTTAAGGAAACGTATAGAAATTAAAAAAATTAAATTTTGATATATATAAAAACATTAAATTGTTTTAATTTGAATTAACGTCAAAAGGTTAATAGCATTCAATGTAAATCAACTATTTCAAGAAACCATTCGGGGTGGGGGAAGATAATTTCTTGTGCTCTAGTTAATTGACACGTGTTGTAAAAGTATTAGACTAAAGACTCGTGTAATACATGGGTTCAGTCATTAAAAATTGCTTTTAATAAAAAAGACCCGTAAGTAAAATATTATTATTAATACTTAGTATATCAATTTTTATGTTTAATTTTTTAAAATCATATATATCTAATATTAGTAGTTTTGCTATCAATGTTTATAAGTCTAATAGTAGATAATATGAATTTAAATTAACTTATAAATAAAAACTTTAGGTAATAAACAAATTATATTGAACATGAAAACTATCAATAAACATCTGAAAACTTCTTTGTATCTAAAATTTAATGTTTTGTGTGTAATTTTACCATAATTATCTCATGTTAATAAGTTTAATTTATGTCTACTTGTAACTTGAGATAATGTAACATAGAGCTTGAATCAATGCCAATGACCAAACATGTTATGATTACACAAAATTTTGGACTATCTTTGTAATTTTTAAAGTTTGGCGACCAAACATGCAATTTGATTAAACCACATGGATCATTTATGTAATTTTCTCTTTTCGTTGACTAAAAACATAAATTAGTTTCATGCTTACATCAATTAAAACTAAATCAAAGTTTCATGCTTTTATAAGTCAAATTGATATAAAAAAACAAAATATTAAAGTTTATCTTCAAATTAAAATCGAAATCTTCGAATCATACGAATCACTTCTTATGTTGCAATCAAGATTTATATATATGAGCATTGAATTGAGATTTTACAGAAGAGCTTTTTTGGGGTGTGAGTGATATTAAGTAGATTAATATAGGTGTAAAATGATAGGTGAGTTGAACTTGAAACATAATTTGATTTTAGGTAAATTGAAACCATAATATGATTGTAAATTGAAAAGGATATGAAATGATTCATCTTTTCATTTGAAATCAATATCATGATTTGGAGAAATTGAAACCCTGAATTGATGATTTGAGACCCTTGATTTGGTTAAATATCTAAAATCGATTTGGAATAGAAAACGCTTATGTGATTTCTTCTCATTTGCATAGGACGAGTAAATTAAGAAAACTTTAATTGCTTGTTTGAATAAGCAAGAATCCATCATGTTTGGTTTCATAATTTTAACGTAATACAACTTGTAAAAACTCATTATATTACATGTTTGGTTGTGATAGAGTCAACTTGTTCTTAGGTGGCAAAAAACAATCAGTTATAACTTGGAATGTATTTCATGGTTTTATTTTGAAACAATCACAGATACCTTTTGTGAAATGTTTTTTTCAAAGTAGGGTAACTAGAAAAATAATTTAACAAAATGAGTGTTTTCAAAAATATTTACCAAAATGGTTTTTTAGTGCAAATTTAATTTTTCTTATTCATAATATAATTGGATAAAATTATTTTTGTTTTTAATAATGTTATTTAAGTAAAGTTAAAATGATAAAGTTATAATAAAATAAAAACCAATTTAGCATATGTCATGATTTTATAAATTGAATTATTATGAAGGTTTTCTTAAAATCTTTTCAATAACGTTTTCTCATACATAAATATTTATACTCTTTTATTAGTATTTCTTAGTGTCTTTTTATAGAATACGTGTTTTTATATAAAAAATATCATTTTATGAAATTAAATGGTTTATGTAATTTTTTTAAAATAACGATATATATTATATAATTGTTTTAAACATAAATTTATACTTTATATAGATGGCATCACCTGCACTTCTTTATGTTCTAATTTGATTATAGAATTTAAGGATGGCATGAAACATTATATTTGAGATGACTCTTATTGGGTCACTGCAATATTTTTAAGGCTTAAAGTTAAGGAGACAAGTAAAGGTATATTTCTATGTCAAGAGAAATATGAAGTCACTCATATGAACTATAATGAAAAGTTTTATTTAGAAGATGATGTTAATAAAGCTGATGAGGAGACCTATAGGAGCTTATGAGGAGACCTATAGGAGCTTATGAGGAGACCTATAGGAGCTTAGTTGGTGGGCTCGTCTATCTCACTCACATTAGGTCTGATCTAATATATGCTTTGAGCTTGGTCTCAGGATTTATGCAACAACCTTTTAAAATACATGCAAGTAAAGCAAGATGAATTTTGAGATATGTGGTAGTAACTTCAAATTATGGTATTTGGTATAAGGAAGCTAAACGGATAACATTGATTAGGTATAGTGATAGTGATTGCGCTAGTACCATTGATGATCGTAAAAGCTTGTTTTCATATGTGTTCTCATTGGGCGGTGGAGCACTTGCATGGAGTTCTAGGAAGTAACATATAGTTGCTTTATCAAGTACTAAAGTTGAGTGCATATCAACTTAGAGCAGCATGTCAAGTCATTTGGCTAAGAAGAATGCTTGAGGAGATAAGAATGCAACAAACAAAAGCCACTATGATTTTATTTGACAAAAAATCTACGATTAATCTTTCATAATATCCAGTCTTGTATAGTTAGTTGAAGCATGTAAAGTTACAGTTTTATTGCACCCAAGAAATGGTTGTAGTAGAAGATTAGCTTGGAATTTTCCAATAAAAATAACAAAATAGCATATGCATTCACTAAAGCTTTATCTAGAGAGAAATTTGTTTATCTTAGACATATGTTGAGGTTCTAGAAGTTTGAATTGAGGGTATTGAAGAATGATTTAAACTTGGATACTCCATTAAGAACTCACGGGAATAATTGCATGGATATGTGGATTCTTTCATATTCGAATAATACCCTAACGCCTATAGTCGTTGGTATACCAAATCTAGTAGGATGTTAGTTTTTCAAGTCTTTATCGGTTTATTCCTTTTAATAAAGGTATGCACTTTAATCAATATACAAAATACACGAGTTCATTCTGAGTATATATATCTTTTCTTGCTTATTACATGTGTATTAATCTATATATACCAACACTGATGTCGGGCCAACATTTGAAAATACAAATACGACTCTCAACCATCACCCACGCCACATGCGTATGTGTACTTTTGTAGGTTAAGGCGCATGTATAGGGTCTCAACTTTTGTCATCTTACTTCTATGAAAACAATGCCTGAAGACATTTATTTCTTATAAATCACTTCATGTTTTCCCACCTATCCGAGTCAAGATGTGTCTATTTTCTTTCGGTTGTTCTTAGATTTGGTGTTTTCAACACTAATATCTAGTATAAATATTTCATTTATCTTAACTATATTTTAGACGCAGTTTGGGTCATAAAAAGCTCTCACATAATTAAATACAAACCCAATTGGTAATTATCGACTAGAGTTATATATAATTATTTGTATTCAAAGTTAGTGGTCAAAGCACATTTTTTCTTAATTTTTTCTATTAGTAATTCAAGTCATCAAGACCAAGTTAGCGTTACAAATTTGCTTATCACCAATATGAAGCTAATTTTTTTATTTTTGCTTTCTGTATCTTTTTATTGTCCTTGATATATGTTGCGTATAAGGAACATAAGCCTTTTTTTAGCATTGCATTGGTTTCATTCATATCCTATTAATATCTTGTGGTTTTACTTTACTTTTTGTTGATTCATGTGTCTCACATGCCGTAATAATTTGGAAGTTTAAACAATTTCTAACTTTCATCATTGAACTAAATAATTTAGAAAGAAAAGAGGAGCTTAGAACAATAAATTGTTACCTAATAACATTTATCTTATTAAAATCTGATTACCCTAATTATACTCATATCTTGAATGTTAATCTATTACAGGATTGGGGATTGGAATTGTAGTTATAAATAAAGAATGTTATATATTTTAGTTAGTTCGATTAACTAATTGATCGATATGATCATAATATTCATTAAACAAGTCAGGAGATGCAGAAGGTATGCATGTTTAAGTTTATTGTGCTCTTATAAATTAATATCTGATAGATTGTTAGGGGCTAAACCTCTAAGCAATAGGTATTTCAAGAGCACAACATCCTCTTAGCGAGAATCCGGACAATACTAGAAAACAAGAGGTTTTGCTATGCATTTTTTTTGCAAGTTGCGACACAGTTACAATGAAATACGCAAAAAGCGTCCCCAAAATCTCCTACGAGATTTACGACAAATTTCCAGCAAAACCAAATTTCCTACTTTTCCCTACAAATGATCGTCGCAAAAGTGTAGGAAAACTTAGTTTTTTAAATCTATATCAATATATAAAAATAAAATTAAAATGTATTTATTTTAGTTAAATTATATATATTTGTGACCCATTTGTTACGCACAGATTACTTAAAACAAAAAAATAATAGGCACATTGCAAATGCATTCGAGAAGTGTAAATAGTTATATAAATAATTATCTATATATTTATGAGAAATATAGTTAAAAAATAATTTTATGATAAGTATTTTATTTTATGATGCTTTTGCTACATACAATTTTGATTATAATCAAAATAATTAAAGGCGTTCGTCGAAATGTATAGGAAATTTTTGACGCCTGTTTTGTGTCGCAAATGGATTGAAAATTGCATAGAAAATATGTTGCATATAATTTACGACAAGGGTTTATGCCACTAAAAATATTTGTCGCAATTGTGTCATAAATGTTCATCTCCTATAGTTCTTGGATGGGGCTGAACTAGTTCATGATAAAAAAATTGCATCAAAATATGATTTTTCGTAATTTCACATGTGATGTGAAATTAAGAATTTAAAACAATATTTGTAAGATAATATACACCGTTGGCAATTTAACTCTAATCTCTATAAATTTCGAATTCCAATGTAATTTGGTCCTTTTTCATACTCTCTGGCATATGAAATTCACACAAATCATACATTGTTCTCAAATCTAAGTTTTATTCAATTGAACATTTATTATTGTCATCCATATTACCACCCGTGTTAATCGTAACCACAATTGTTATCACCCCTCTCATACTCATTATTGTCATCCATATTACCACCCCTATTATCATAACCATCATCGTAACGGTCATCATCATTATTTTTCCAACCATCTTCATCTTTCTAATTACCTGTATGAACACTGTGCATACTTACATGATCATCATAATTGCCTCTACCACCTTTATTTAAATTATGTGGCCCTCTTCAATTTTGGTTTGGGTTGAAATTATCACGAACTTGGAAACAAGGTTGATTCTGGTTTTGATTATGGTTATTAGGAGGAAGATTTAAATTTTGAGGTGGTAATTGAACAGGAAGTTATGGCTTGTTGTCTTGATTCTTTATTTGTTTTGAATTTGATGAACTATTAGCTGTCTAATCAATATCTTATGAAATTGATGTAACCGGTAACCAAGTATACATTGCTGATTTTCTCTATCTTTGGATCAAACACAAGCGATGATTTCCTACCCGAGTATCATGTAATCCTATCACCTACACACTTAGAACACACCTAGCATAACAAAGAATTGAAAGAAATAAAGCAAGACAAGTAAACAAATCAAATGACAAAACATCAAGCGCATTGATTCTCCGACAATGATGCCAAAATTTGAGCAATGTAGAAGTACCAATCATATCAGATGTAAAATTGTGTGTTTCTATTCACCTTGAACTAATTAAAATAAGTAGGGTTGTCAATCCTTGTAGAATTAGTGGTCGGTGTATTGTACTTTGAAACGTAAGAAAATAGATTAAATTAATGAATTACTAAATTATTGTCTCTTGGCTGTGAAAAGTGAATTTTGTAATGATTATCAAATTAACTAAGAAAACAAATTGCATATAATGAAAATTTATTAGAAGATGATTATGAAAAAGAAGTAATCCACCCTGAGATTCTGGTTTGGTTACTCCGTAATTTCTTAGTTCAAGTTAGTGAAAATTCCTTCACATGAAATCTATACGTGTAATGATTAAGTGATAAAGATAACCAAGACTTAATGGGTCTCAGGTAACAATACCAATTGAGTTAACAACCAAAACTTTGCAATCATACAACTCGTGTGAAATTATTTAAACAATCAAAACACAAGTTAAATTAAGTAAAGAACTTTAAATTGAACACGAGCAAAAACCTAATAACATGAAACCTATTACCCAAGGTAGATCACGAGAAGTTTAGCCTAGCATCTTCATGAATTCAGCAAGAAAATCGGATTGGAACATGATTTGATGGATTGGAATGAGTTGAAGAAGTGGAAGAAACTTCAACAATGGCCAAAGTTCATCCCCTTCTATTCCCAATGTGAACTAGGATTTTAAGAATCAATAACCCTCCTTAAATATAGTCAAAACCATTAGTCAACAATCACAACGCAACGTAAGCTATGTCCTTAAAGACGTAGGCTACGTCCTCCCTCCACTCCTACGTCTTTTCTTACTGTCTTACGTCCTCACACTCTTTGGACTTCAACTCTTTTCCTCTGATTTTTCATGCTTCGCACCTGCATTCTGAAATCATATAGCATAACTGCATTCGACATTGTTTATATAGTAACAACATATATTTAACTACCTCAAACACATGCAAATCATAAATGCATCACCTCTCTCTCTTTCTCTCTTTTAGATCTCTTTTCAATAAATATCTAAAGTTTTTCCATTTGTGCAACTCTATCTTTATATAAAATACATTTTTGTATATCGTATTAATTTCCTTAAATACAATCCCTATGATATTCATCATGAAGCAGTTCTAACGGTAAGATGTGACCTTGCCTTTTGCCCAGCTATCATAATTCTAAGTTTATCTAACTAAACAAAGTTAAGACTAAAGTTTGGGAATTGTAGTTTGAAACCAACAAAGCATAGTAAAAAGCCTATCTTTCTTCATATGGAAGTTTTGTAGGCACATAGAGACGTGGGTAGAGTGTCACAACTCTATCAAAACCTAATAATTCCTTTTTATTGGAGTTGTTACATATATTGTTCCATATACATTTCACAAAGCTGAATCTCGTGCTTTAACTGAACCTTATGTTCTAATTTTCGGGACGAAAATTCCTTTAACATGGGGATGATGTGACATCCCGTATTTCCAAGTTAACCTCACTAATTTAACTTAACCTATCTCCGTTATGTTATCATTAATCAGATTATGTTAACCAAGTTATGATTATGAAGTAATAATAATTGTTAATGTAAAATACTAATTACATATAACTAATCTTTACCAACTAAACTTAATCAACTTAAAAATTTCATTTGTATTGATTGGAAGGACTATTTGTGCCAATCTGCAAATGTGATTGCAAACAAAAACTCCAAACTCCCGTAACTTCCCATCATGTTTCATCTCTACCAAAAGTTAAC
This sequence comes from Flaveria bidentis, assembly GCA_018326385.1. Lineage (NCBI taxonomy): Eukaryota > Viridiplantae > Streptophyta > Magnoliopsida > Asterales > Asteraceae > Flaveria > Flaveria bidentis. The sequence goes on along the minus strand of BJCM01062170.1, from coordinate 1,006 downwards.
CCTAGCACCCCATATCGACGGCTGCTTTCTTCCTCTCAATCACCTCAACCGTCGATAACTCTGACAACCCCTTCAACTACGGCCTTTCCTTGCATCACCCGACAGCCTTCTTTGCAAGCTAACGACACCGCAACCAACCGCGAGTACCTGACGATAGTGAACGGAAATTGTAACAACCCCGTACCTCGTTTGGTAAGATTCTTAGATCATTGATCATGTTCATATTGCTACGGTTTCGAGGTTCGGGTTACGGTTTAGATGCGGCTTTGCTCCTGGTGGTTATTTCATTGTTCAGGTCTCGGTTGCGTTAATGTATGTATATGGTTTTGTATGTATATATATGTATGTATTTGGTGTGTATATATATATATAAACGTGTGTGTGTTGCGATGTGTGTATATAATTATATATGTGTGCTGCGATGTGTGTATATAATTATATATGTGTGCTGCGATGTGTGTATATATTTATATATGTGTGCTGTGATGTGTGTATATATCTATGTGTGTGTGTGTCTCTTGTATGTGAATGTGTAATTATATATGTGTGCTGTGACTTGAGAGATACATTGACGGGCTGGTACCGGAGATACAAAGCATGGTCACCACTGCTAGACCAACTACTATTCAGGAGGCTGTCCAATTAGCCTACAAGCTGACTGACCAAGCCGTCACGCAGGGCAAACTGCCCCCGCGTGGTACTACAAGCAATTCTAATGACAACAAGAGGAAGTGGGAACCTTCTACCAATGGAAAACAATCTTCATCCTCCACTCCACAGCAACAACACAGCAAGAGATTCAACCAACCACAACCTATTCAAGACTCGGGTATTTTTGGCTGCTACCATGGTAACCTCCCAAAATGCAACAAATGAAAGTTTCATCACAACGGGCAGTGCACGAAGAACACTTGTGAGAGATGTGGAAGGTTTGGACATGTTGCCAAAAATTGCAGAGCGAACCTCTCAACAAAAGCACCTCAACAACAACCACAACAGAACTACA
>BJCM01062169.1:0-11469 GCA_018326385.1 Flaveria bidentis | reverse complement strand
ATATATATATATAATTTTCAAACAATGGACTATTTTTTCATATTAATTTATGAGTTTCTAGTCACTTTCTTGTACTTGTTTTTGACCAGTGTTCACACAATATTGGTTCAAACAATTTCTCCGTATATCATTATAACGGATTATTCCTTATTCTATTTATTTATTTTCTTATTCATTAGTTTTATTTTATCATAATATAATAAAAGCAATTATTATTATTATTTTCACTGCCACGATACCATTACAACTAGATAGATGGGCTTACCGAATCATTTTGAGTTCAACAATGTTTTGTGTAATTAATACGCAAATTAATTTTCATTCCAACGAAACATGATTAATATAAAACATCATCTATCATTTTAACTGATTTGTTGTACAATATACGCTAATTCTAATGACTGGTTTGTTTACTTATAATAATCGTCTGCCATGGAGATAATATATTCTTCTAGAAATAAAAGATTTTGGAACTTTTTGAAAAAATAGAATAATTAGACCGTTAGTAACAAACTTATCTTCATCTATATACTACAAGTGTTAAAACTTAAAAACAAAAATAAACTAACACTGTAAAGAAAACCAATAAACAAGGCTAAATCAAATAAAAATAATTTTATCACACTCATGTACAAACTATCACATAAAAGTACCTTGTACGTGATCGTTCCGCCCTACTATGTTATTTTCATTAACTTGTGATAATTACAACATTTTACCTGATAATCATTCCGCCATACTATGTTATTTTCATTAACTTGTGATAATTACAACCTCTTACCTGATAATTCTATCTGTAAGTATAACAAAATATACATTCCATCCGGTGACAAAGCTGGAATTAAATTATAAGATACGGGTGGCCAAAAGTAAAATTTTCAATGGACGAACTCAATATACATGTAAGAGTTTAAGCTACCAAGCTAAAATTATATATATACTTATTAATACTTTCTTATGTATTATGGGTTGTAAAATATGTTTTAGGAATTGTACTCAACTTTTTTTTATTCTTTTTAATCTTTAACTTTTTCAATTTAACTCAACACCTTTACATTTTTTAAAATTAACCCAAATATTGTTTTACTTTTAACTCGAGTCTCTATACTTTTAATATTTTAAAAGTTTCCGTTTTATATTTCGGTCTACATTTTGCAGTGTGTATGTAATTGAACGTTTTTACGCTTATTTTTCTTTCCGTTTAATGGTACAGTCGCAATGTGCTGGTCCAAGATCAACTTAGTTATCGTTTTATGTTTTGCCTAACGGCGGCGTGTTCTTAATTCTACGTTTCGGTTGGTGGTCGCTAACGATAGTACGTTTTTGGAACACTTAATATGATTTTACGTCCCCCGCAATGCCTGGGGTTAATACTAGTTTAATACTATTAACGAAAACGAGAAAAAAAAACGATAGTCCCCTCCGGCCTAATGAAGCTCCAACCTTGATTCCAACTTCCTTCTTTGTACACATTTTTTAATAATTCAATCATTTAGTTTAACGTTACCATAAATTATACATTTCCCCAACGGCATTGCGACCGAAAGTGACAGCCGGCAAAAGTCCACTCACACTTCCGTTATTAGCGCTTCACCATCTTAATCTTAATCTTAATTCCACTATAAATCACCTCCTCCCTCCGCCACCATCTCCGCCACCACCACCAATCTCCGGTAACAAATGACCGACAGAGTCCACCCTTCATCAAAGCCAAACGCCACTTCCACCACCACCGTCGCCACCACCACCATCAAAACCCCTAAACTACCACTTCCACCAGCAAAATCACATCCTTACAACCCTAACAAACCTCCGTACCGCCGGAGACCAACAAACTACCACCGCAAACGCCGCCGGTGCTGCTCCACATGCTGCTTCTGGTCAATCGTCGTCACAATCCTCCTCCTCCTCCTCGCCACCGTCTCCGGCACCGTCATCTACCTCCTCTACCGCCCCCACCGCCCGTCGTTCACCGTCGATTCACTCAAAATCTCCCGATTCAACCTCACCACCGCCTCCGACGGCACCACTCGCCTCACATCAAACCTCAACCTCACGGTCTCCACCAACAACCCTAACAATAAGAACATCGTGTTTCACTACGATCCGATCGCCATCAGGTGCTTAACAGATGAAACTGAAATCGCGAACGGATACTACCGGGATTCGTTCGTTAGTGGTCCGAATAACATCACGATTGTGCGATCCACGTTGAGTAGTGATGCTGTGCTTATGGAGACGGAGAGTGTGAATCGAATAAGATCGGATCTGAAGAGAAGATCGGGGCTCCGGTTGAAGGTGTTGCTTGAGACGCAAGTTATCGTGAAGGTTGAATCATCATTTAGGAGCAAAAAGGTTGGGGTTAGGATCAAATGTGAGGGGATTCGTAGCTTGATTCCGAAAACCGGTGGCCCCAAAGCAAATAGTTCGTCGTCGTTGTCGTCGTCTTCGTCTTCGTCGGTGTCTGCTAGGGTTTCTGATGCAAAATGTGAGGTTGATCTTCGGATCAAGGTGTGGAAATGGACTTTTTGAAGCTTTTAGTTACTACAGAAGTTATTGAATTATTTTTATTACTTATATATCATATATAGGGTAAGTAATAGAAAATGAAGAACATAAGATAATTTTGGAGTGAATGTGATCGGGCATCGATACATAAAAGTAGAAAATATTATTATTTGATTTTGGTATGAAAGGTTTTATTATTATACAAACGGATTAGGTTTTTTGCTTATTCTCTAATAATCGGTCATCTTATTTACTTAGAAACATTGGCTTAAATAGCTAGAATAACAGCGGTGACACGTTTAAAGAAATAAACAATCTTTTAAACAGATTAGGTTTTTTTGCTTATTCTCAAATTTGGTGAGCTCAAATACACGTTTAAAGAAAGAAACAAACTTTTAACTACGTGACACAAGACTCAATGGTGGGCTTAAAACGAAAATAAAAAATAAAAAAATAAATAAGACTACCAAACGAATTGGGCTCAAAGACCTTATTGACAAGCCTAAAAACTTCTAACATCATCAAGATGAGATTTTTTTGGGATAAATCTGACATGTAGTTGAAGACTAGTAAATGATAGAGAAGATAATCTTATGATGATCTATCTATTAAGAAGCTTTAATTCCGTCATGGAACGCACATGACCGGTTGGTTAGCTGTCACATTTATCTCCGCATCTCAACGTATGCAAAAATCGAACAAATTCTACGATGTGAGTCTTTGGTTCGTCTTGATCTTTTATAAAATCAAGATGACACAAAAATTTGTATAATCTAGACCATGAAAATTGTCTAGTTTGTCTTCTTTTTCACCCTTCAACTTTTTTTTTGTTAATAAAAAACATATGATAAGACTAAAAAAATTACATCTCATTAGCTAAAAAAATACATGTCTCTATTATTAAATAACATTACTAAAATTAGTTGATGTATTACATATGTACACTTATGTACGAGAGTGGAAGACCTTTTACCTATAGCATATGTGATAATTTAAAAAGTGAGAATCTTCTTTTTAGTTAATCAATAATCCGCAAAAATAATTTTCTTCATATCCTAAACCTTCTATTGGACAACTCAACACCATAACAATTTTTGACGAAATAAACTGTCACGAGATGTTCTTAAGTAGCCGAACGATTTCTGTGTATGTAGGTCTTTCTGATAGAAATCAAATGCTAATGATGATCTATATATCCTCTTGTAAGTTGCAATATACCCAAAACAATAACGAAACATATATTAAATCCATCAAACATTTAATAATAATAATGATGTTAATGATAATAATATTAATATTATTATGATAATAAATATGGACAACTATTAGTTTATACTAATATGTTACCAAAAAAACACATTGATTTATAGTTGATAGTAAAAAAAATGTTTGATTAGTTGTTTGATTGAAAGAAACAAATTCCATAAAAACTAAAAACATATATAATCTTTACCAAAATGTTATAAAAATAGAGTGGAATTAATGATTTGAAGATGTGGTAAGGAGAGAAAAGCAACAACAACAAACTTATACAACTCGAACCCAAGACTTCATTTTATTTAGAGAAAAAGCTACCTAACAACCCACGTTGAATGACATTTTTGTTTATAGATTGCAGCTTGATTTATTTAAGTTAAAAGAACATCACACAAAATCTATAAAAAAAAAATCATGCTAAAACAACTTGTACACACAACTTAATTGATTGTACAAATTACCACCGACTTTGCTTATTAAGATTACACAATGCAGCTTGTAAATCGTGAATCATTCTAAAACAAAATATATGTTGTAACACACTTCTCATGATTGTAGACAAAACGGGAAACTTATTACCGGAAAAACCTCCTGGGTCAACTCTGATCATTTTGTTAATAATGCTACTTGAACCATGACTTCTTATATTTACATGTTATGAGTAATACATTTTAACAAATTAGTATAAGGATCATTGATGTGAGACTAATGCATTTAACAGAGTTTTTTTCCCTCTTAAAGTGATTAGTTTGAACTAGTTTAAGAATACTAGTATGATAGACTTACAGTTTTAAAAAAAAATAACCAAAACAAAAAACCAAAAAAATTGGATAAAACAATGTGGCACCCACATCACATGCTACCTAAATCCTTTGACGAGTCCAACTTTGACCATGCTACCTTTATAACCACAAAATCACCGGACCAACAACCCATCAATGACTAGTGACTACAGTCTCACATTTGTTAAGCTTAAATCCTTTGAAGTATTGTAATGTAATTCACTCAACTTAACTGCTGATATTGTCTTTCGTTTCATTTCTGCCAAAATGGAAGTCAAACCACAAGTTAATTCCTTGTTTTTATAGTCATGGTTACATTCTTATAAGAATTTTAAAATTTGTGTAACAGATTTAGGTGAAGACTGCTGAAGTGCTAGCACGGGATCGACTTCTAATGTCATTAACTGTAAAATAAGGATACTTATTCGTGTAGTATATTCATTATAAATTTGTAGTGTATACTCCCTCCACCTCCGGTTATAGTTGCGACACTTTTAATTGTTTTAAAGAACATTTTCCGTTTTTATTTCTTTCTTTCTCACAAATTCACCGACTTTTGGTCCGTAAATTCCCCCTATTTTATCGGATCGTGTTTTGGTGAAATGCAAACTATGTCAAATGTTTTGTGTTGCAATTCTCATGGGAGGGACGGAGCAAGTGCTACCAACTTCTTTCAATGTAGCACAGTAGCGTAGACGTAAAGGTGCCAATATGGGTGGGTTAATTTTGATACATTTACCAAGAAATCTAAAGCCACAATACCACAAATTCCAAAGAATATTATTAAAAAAACTTAGTTCAGTTACAAGAACTCAAGTGATAGAGAAGAATGATATCAATATATCAACAACAAAGAAACTAACTAATCTGTATAACAACCATATTTCCAAAACAACCTTTAACTATCATGGAATTACACGTCAGTCCTCCAACATACTCCCCCCTAATTCCATGTATTCTCTTTCAACTCTTCTACTCCAAGCAAAAACCTCATCTCAACAAATTTAATCCTAGGCAAAGCCTTTGTCATTATATCAGCTCTTTGCAGATAACCACTAACAAAGTCAACTAAAATTTGACCTTGTTCAACACACTCTCGTATAAAATGATACCTTGTATTTATATGCTTACTCCTTCCATGGAAAACAGGATCCTTCATCAATTGAATAGCCGATTTATTATCTATGAACAAAGTAACTATTTCTTGTTTTCTTCCAGTAATCTCCTCAAGTAAGCCATGTAACCAGATTGCTTGACAAGCTGCTGAAATAGCAGCCATAAACTCTGCTTCACAAGAAGACAAAGCCACTATGGATTGTTTTTGTGAAACCCAAGAAACCAATGAACCATTAAAATAGAAAACACTCCCTGAAGTGCTTCTCCCATCATCACTATCAGTTAAGTGATTACTATCACTATAACCTACCAAACCTCCTCCTTCTTTAGAACTATAACATATACCATAATGCACAGTCCCTTTAATATACCTAAGCAAATGCTTGACTGCTTTAAGATGTGCTTCTCTGGGACTTTGCATAAATCCACTCACATACCCCACAGCAAAACCCAAGTCAGGCCTGGTCTGTGTCAAGTACCTCAGAGAAGCAATCAACCTTCTATATTCAATAGGATCTATGAGAGCTCCCCCCTCATCCTTATAGAGTTTTAAACCAGACTCCATAGGAACTTTCACTTTATTACAGTCCTCCATCCCTGCCAATTGTGTTAATTTCTTAGCATAAGCTGACTGTTTGATCAATATACCACCCTTCTTCTGAGCTACTTCAATTCCCAGATAATAGCACAACAAACCCAAATCTGTCATCTCAAACCTATGACTCATTTGAAGCTTGAACTTCTTAATCTCCAGTTCATCATTCCTAGTCACCAACAAGTCATCCACATATACAACAACTAACAATACCACAGCCTCTTTGAAGTTCACATACACAGACTACTCATGCTTACACCTTATGAAGCCCAAATCCTTTAGAACTTCGTTTAGCCTTGTATTCCAAGCTCTAGGTGCCTGTTTAAGTCCATAGAGAGCTTTTGATAGCTTATATACCTTGAATTCATCACCTTGCTTCACATAGCCTTCTGGTTGCTTTACATATACATCCTCCTTAAGTTCTCCATGCAAAAAGGCAGCTTTCACATCTAAATGATACACCCACCAATGCATCTTTGCTGCATATGCAAGAACCAACCTTACAGTTTCAATACTAGCAACTGGAGCAAATACCTCCTCATAGTCAACTCCATGCTGTTGCACATAACCCTTTACCAACAGCCTTGCTCGGTGCCTAGTGATCTTCCCTTTTGCATCCCTTTTTAACTTGTACACCCACTTCAAACCAATTGGATTACACTTTAGTGGAGCCTCAGTTAACACCCATGTCTTGTTTCTTTCTATTGCCTGCATCTCTTCATCCATAGCCTGTTGCCAAGCCTTTTCTTTTACTGCTTCTTGAAAACAATTGGGCTCATCATCTTGAGACAACATCAACTCAACCTGATCCAACTCATGAATATGAAGTGAACCCAGTTGCACACCACTTCCCTCTAAGACATAATCAGCTAACCGCTTAGGTAACACAGTGGTTCTATTAGAATGTCTTACTAAGGGTTCTTGAGATTGAGATGTCACTTCGGCTCTGCTAGACTCTACAATAGGAACCTCTGCATTGTCACCCATTGTTGTATACCCTGCTGGTTCCACAATGTTTTCTTGATCACCAATAGGTTCCCCATCAGTGACTTCTACTTGAGTGATTTGCTCATCTTGAATTACAAAATCTACCCAACTAGAACCATCACTTGTTGATTCCTTTAAGTAAGTACCCCATTCAAACCATCTTGCTTCATCAAACTTGACATCCCTGCTGACCACTATTTTCCCATTCACTGGATCAAACATCCGGTGAGCCTTAGACCCACTCTCCACTCCTAAATACACCATAGGTAGACTCTGATCCTCCAACTTTCTTATATTTGGACGTGTAACTTTTACATAACCCACGCATCCAAAGACTCTCAAATGATCTATCCTTGGTTTCCTTCCCTTCAACGCCTCATATGGAGTGCTATCCTTGAGGGATTTTGTCTGTACTCGATTCAGAATATAGACAGCATGCCGCACTCCTTCAGCCCAAAAACCTTGAGGCATCTTCATAGCCTTCAACAGACTCCTAGTCATGTTTACGACTGTTCTATTTCTCCTCTCAACCATCCCATTCTGTTGAGGGGAATAGGGAGCCATGAGTAATCTCTTGAATCCTTCTTTATCACAATACTCCTTGAACTCATGAGATGTGAACTCTCCCCCCCTGTCAGACTTTAGGGACTTCAGTTTACAGCCTAATTCCAGTTCAACCTTAGACTTAAAAATATTAAAGTACTCTGGTCCTTAGATCTTAGCATAAACACCCACATGAATCGCATGCAATCATCTACCATTAACATGAAGTACCTATTCCCACCCTGAGTAGTGGGATATATAGGTCCACACAAGTCCACAGACACTGATTCTAGTGGTACACTCGCTCTAAAGGTTGACTGTTGAGGGAAAGATTGTCTTACATGTTTTCCAGCCAGGCAAGCCTCACATAGTTGAGTTGGATGGTTGATCAGAGGAACTCCGGTAACCAGCTTCTTGCTAGTCATAGACCTTAATATATCGAAGTTGACATGTCCAATTCTGCCATGCCACAACAAGGATAGACTTCCAGCATTTTCCAGAAAGCACGAAGGTGCACCAATCCTTAAGTTCACCTTATACAATCTATTTAGCGACCTCGTGACCTTCATTAATAGCTTGCCATCTTTACCGAACAACCAAAGGTATTCCCCTTTCATTTTGATCTTACAACCTCCCTCGGTGGCCTGTCCTAAACTTAGTATATTACTTCTAAGTTGAGGAATGAAGTACACATCTGTAAGTAGCCTATGCCTTTCATGGTGGCACTCCAATACTACTGATCCTCTTCCTTCAATTACAACACAAGACCCGTCCCCAAATTTGACTTTCCCGCTTACATTTCTGTCCAAGGTGGAAAACACAAACTCATTCCCGGTCATGTGATTCGATGCACGATTGTCTAAGTACCAGATGTTGTCCTCATCACTATGGTCTTCATATTTCGCTGGAATCACTTTGTGTTCATTCAGAAACACCACTTCTTTCTGATCTTCCACCTTGATGGTCATCAGTAATTCTGGTTCCAGTTCTGCTGTCTGTGTCAAATGGACTTGGGAGTCTTTTACCTTCAATGGACATTCCGAGGCATAATGTCCCATCTGATCACATTATAAGCACTTGATCTTTGACTTGTCTTTGCCTCCTTTCTTGGGGTTCTTCCACGCTCACCATCCCCTTCTTTCTCTTTTGAAGTCGATTTTCCTTTGTTCTTGCCCCAACTTCTGGCATTCTTATCAGTTCTCCCTTTAAACCTGGAGACCTGTTCCGAATCTCTTTGGCGAGCTTGCCACTCTGAGTAAGTGAGGAGTAACTGGTCACCTTTTGGTACTACTGATCCTTTCGTCTTCAAGCCTAGTCTTTCTTCATAAGCCTTTAAGCGTCCAATTGCTTCTTGTAATACTAAGTTGTCTAAATCCACGAATTGTTCTATTGAGGCCACAATTTGCAAGAACCGATCTGAGACTGAGCCTAGGAACTTACGTACAAGGATTTCCTCCTGATAAGGTTCTCCCAGATCAGTTGCTTTGGTGGCGATAGAGCTCAAGCGGGCCACGAACTGGACATTGCAAAGGGATCAAATAGTTTTCTTTGATTATGATTTGTTGTTGATTGCCGAACGTTGTAGCATCCGCCATGGCTTCCTTCTTCTTCTTGCGTTGAGAGGGGTTTCAAACCTTCGGATCAGGATCTAGTCCTTCAGATCTTGATTCGCTCGTCGTCCTTCCTTTTAGACGAGAACACCAAACCTAGGTGTTGTTGAGAGCTCTGTCGTCTTCTTCCTTGAGCTCTGATACCAATTTGATACAGGTACCAAGAAATCTAAAGCCACAATACCACAAACTCCAAAGAATATTATTAAAAAAACTTAAGTTCAGTTACAAGAACTCAAGTGATAGAGAAGAATGATATCAATATATCAACAACAAAGAAACTAACTAATCTTTATAACAACCATATTTCCAAAACAACCTTTAACTATCATGGAATTACACGTCAGTCCTCCAACAAAGTTGACACATAAAATGTTTGTATTCCATTATGTGTTTAAGTTTCATATATGACCCGTTTGAGATAAAAGTATAACCCAAATTAAGAGGGCGTTCACGGTCTTGTTATGTCACTATTGATGGAAATTTTGGATTGCATAGATAACTGTGTTCTTTAAAATCGACAAACCTTAGAAAACTACAAATCAAACATACCAAGTTGGTAGGATTAATTGGACATTTGTGCATGTATTATATATATCTATATAAGAACAGTTTAAAAGGAATGTTCTTAGTTTTGGATGAAAAAAATACTCCTTTCATATTTTAAAGGTTTATGGATAGTATATATTTTTAAAATATGACTTTTATTTAGTATACATTGATAACATATTAGTAGCAAGTAAATAGTTCAAGAACATTGGCAACATTTACAACAAATATTTAAAGAAATTAAAAAGAATGGTATAGTAGTTTCTATACGAAAAATGGAACTATTTAAAACAAATACCGTTTCTTGGTCTAGAAATAGGAGATGGAAAAATAGAATTACAATCACATATTTCTACTGAAATATTAAAATTTTCAGAAAAGAATGAAAACCTAAAACAAATAACAAGTTTTTTTTAGGGTTAGTAAATTACACAAAAAAAATGTATCCCAAACTTGTCAAAGTTAGTAGGTCATTATATTGTAAAACAACTAAAAGTGAACAAAGATATTTTAACACGAAATATATAAAGTTAGTGAAACAAATAAAAAATACAGTAAGAAATATAAAACCACTGGAATTGTCATTAGTTACAAACTATATAGTTATTGAAACAAATGAATGCAAAGAAGGTTGGGATGCAGTTCTCCTCTACAAACAAAACAATATGACCATAAATAAGAAGAAAAAATTGTGTTTATGCTAGTAGAAATTTTCAAAATAAGACAAGTTGGCAAGCATCGATTTTGAAATTCAAATATTAATCTATGCTTTAGAAAAATTTAAAATATTTCTACATAAAGAATTTACAGTTAGAACTTATTACAAAGCCATTCTAAAGTTTATAAAAAATATAAAAGTAAAAAGGTAAACATTACTCGATGGGTTAATTTACAAAATATCATTCAAGCAAGTGGATATGTCATAAAATTTTGAACATATTAATGTAAAAAACAATGGGATAGCTTATATGTTGTCTCGAAACATTAATAAACTAATAAGGTATAGATGATTAAAAAATAGCAAATAAAAATACAAACAGTAAAAAATTACACTAACTGTAAAAAATAACATTAACAGTAAGAATATAGGGGGTAAGAGTAGGACTTACAGATAATAGTCGCAGCGGATAGTTAAAAAAACGAGAAAATCTTCAACCCATTACGTAGGGCTATGCACACTGTCAAAGGTGAGGAAGGGTAACAAGACTTTTTTAGTGGTAAATGAAGTATATTATAAAGAACGAGAGATAAGACTAAGTACTAAAGGATAAGCTAAAAAGTGTCAGAAGAGATTTAGTGTGCCATCGAGATAATAAGAAAGTTATGAAAGTATTTCAACTACTGAAAGGGGAATGGCTACTTCAGATGACATTCTTTTTACGGATCTATTCAATTTTCATTCAAGTTTCATGACTTTCTCGAGATTGAATTCCAATCTCAGGGATTCGCTACTAATGCTCCTCCTATCCTACTTCTTCTTGCCAATTTCTTAAGCTTTCTTCTTAATCAATTCTGAGGTGAG
>BJCM01062168.1:0-19233 GCA_018326385.1 Flaveria bidentis | reverse complement strand
TCTATATATATATATATATATATATATATATATATATATATATATATATATATATATATATCGTTTTATCATCATTGTCATTCCTTGGAGTTTAAACTAAATAATATATAATGAACTCAAAAAATAAAGTTGAATTTTACTCAAATATACTTTAAACAATAAACAAGTCATTATATGTATTTAGTTTAAACTCCAAGGAATGACAATGATGACGAAATGACTTACGTATACGTAACTTGTATGAGTTATATGTACGTAACTTTTAGTTGTATATTTGTTAACACGTACGTACATATACATAACCCCTACATATACGTAACTGTTAGTTGTATACTTTGTAACATATACTTACATATATGTAACTCTTGGTGTAAAAGAAAGGGTAACACTAAAGTCTATAGTCTAAAGCCCCTTTTAAAAGTAAAGGCTAAAGGCAAACCTAGAGCGTGGCTATCCTAGGCCCCTACAACTATAGTGAACTTAAGATACGACACCCTAGATTAGTCCTGCTATACATGTTGCCCACTTGCCCTATAACTCCCTAACATGTATCCAACATCTCTTAGAGCACCTATCACTAATCAAGTCCCAAGAGAGATACAAGTCTAGGAGATATTGTCTAATCTTCACTTCCCATGTTAGCCTGGGTCTGCCTCTGCTCTCCTTTCCCTCCTCCGTAAGGGCTTCCACATTCGTGCCGTCAACTATTTCCTACGTACATGCATGAACCATCTCAATCTCCTTTCTCTCATTAAATCTAAGATACGTGCTACACCTATAGTTGTCACAAGGACAAAGCCTTGTCTGTAAAGTTGCATAAAAGAAGCGAGCCCGAGAAAAAAAACACATTATTCAAAAACATTAAGAAGATACAGGACAAGATTAGAAAAATAAAATAGAGTCCAACAAAAATTTAATAACCTAATATAATTAAAAAAGCTCAAATTAAAACTTGAATACTTTTTGTTCTACACGTAGTCCTATTCCATCACCTTTTTCAGACAAAATTATTTACTTTCCTTTTTAACAGTCAACAATACTTACTAACACACAATCACAAACCATCACCACTTACCCTCATTTTCTCTTCCAACCTTATATCTTCTCCACTGCACTTCGTTTAATATGAAGATTTCTATAATTTCTTAATATACAAACTGTAACTTCTTCAAAGAAAGAAGAGCAAAGAAAGAAAATTTGTGTCCGAAAGTTGCAAAAGAGCGGCCAGAATCTTCGCCAGACCTTCGCTTGAGCGCCTAAATGGCTGCAAGGCGGTAAAGCCCTCATTGCGTTTAGAAATTAGGCCTAGGCGAGCGCCTCCTTTGCTTTTGACAACACATGCTACACCTCATCTATCCATCATAACTTTATTCCTTATCCTGTTCATCCTTGTGTGTCCACAAACCCATCTTAACATCCCTCCAACTTCCAGTCGTCTGCCTTCTTGATCGACCAAAATCAGTTCCATACAACATAGTTGGTCATACTGCCACCCTATAAAACTTTCCCTTTGTCTCTCTATGAATCTTTTGTCACACAAAATGCTTGTGGCCGATCTCCACACCGGCCTGCCTGCACACGATGGGCTACATCACAGTCAAGTACTTAAATTCTTTGGACAAATGAACCCAAGTACTTAAAGTTGGTAGTGTGTGTTATCACTTGGCCTCCAAATAGTCACGTGATCAGTCTCCTCCTTGGTGACCCCACTAAAGTTATAATGTAAGTACTCCGTTATGGATTGACTGATGCGTAAGCCTTTGCTCTCGAAGGCATCCATCCACTCCTCCATTCTTTTGTTTAGGTCCCGCTTATTTTCTGTCACCACACAATATCATCTGTGAAAAGCATACATCAGAGCTTTCTGTATCGTCTTTGATAGCTCATCCAAGACTACTGCATAATAGCATTCACAGTCCATTCCTTATCTTTATCTATATAATTACAATAAAAACACTACTTTTTCTCTCATCTTTTTAATTAAATAATATTTTCTATACCTTTATCATTACCTTTTCTTTCTCCTACACTCACAAAAACTTTTAGAAATATTAAAAAAATTATAAGGGTTGAACAATAATTCTTTAAATTTACAGTTTGAACAGTAACATTTTTTTCTCCTCTACTCATAACACTTACAATCATTCCATATAATATAAGGATTACACTCATATAAATATACCAAACGGGTTGTGAGTGCTCCAAAGGAACAGGCTTAATTCCCATCCTTGGTGAAGTTCCACCTCCACCGGTAAGAAGTTTATATATCCCATCGGCGCCTAAACAGTTGTTTAGCACTATCATATATATCCCCGATTAAGTGTATATACTTTAAAGGGATCACTCTTCTGTCCATGAGCCTCCTTAAAATGTGTATCGCTTTTGTAGTCGACTGCCCTGGCATGAAACCAATTTTGGTTCATTGAAACCCAGTTTTCTTTTCTAATACTTGTGTCAATCACTATTTCCCATAGTTTCATGGTATAATCAAAGAGTCAATGGAAAATATAATTTCTCTTGAGAAAAAAAACAATCATATGTAATTCTTTGTTCATTTTTCAACTTGACCTGTTTGTTGTCCCATAAGAAAATTTCTAGGATCTACCATACAAGGATAGTGATAAGATTGTTCAAAATCCACCTCTTGGCTACATCCATACTATTATCTCTTTAATGATACAAAAAGCTAATTTGCTTATTTCACCCTTGATAAATCTACGGTATCCTTGATCTCTTTGAGCTTGTTATAGTTTGTAACAATGGTATTAAGATTTATAGGAGCAAAATCTTGTGTATGGTGTTATAGTACTTTAAATGTTTGGACTTTGGACTGATATGCACAGACACTTTTGTAATAATCTTTTTCAGGCATAAAAGTACAGTTTCATTAAATGGCTTCTTCAGATGATGATGAAGAGATTCTTCCTGAAGTCGTATCAGACTACTATTTCTATGACGCAGGGGATGAACCCGTTTCGTTTACAGAACTACCCATACAATGGAGCAACGGTGAGAGATCAGATGACAACAAGAGCCAGATATATCTAAGGGGCAATGCTGATAATGGTCTTCAAAAGGTACATAAGCTAGTGAAGGCATGGAAATACGAGTTTTTGAAAGAAAAGCCCGAGATATCAGTTCTCTTTAAAGATAACAATTGGATCAAACTTCAAAAACCAAGAAAGAGTTATGCAAATAAAATAAGGACTATTTTGATCACTATGCAGTCTCTTTATCTCTTGTCAAGAAATCCAAAAGCATCTAGTAAAGTTCTACGGGACCATCTCTGTAAAGTTTTCAGGTATGTGTATTATTAATTCTTTTTTGATAACTGTCTCATGGGGATCTGCCAAAATCAAGCTAACCAATGGAACCAAGTAAAACGCCACTTATGCCAAAACCCTGCGGGGCAGGTGGCCTTCAAGGGGTTAAAGGCAGAAACTGGTGAAAGCTGGTTCGTACCTTTGACCTCTGCTAGAGGGAATCAGGCACTTACCATTGTGTCACCCCCTTGAAGGTTGTTTATGTATTCTAGCATAGTTGTAGTTTAATATTCATTTTGTACGCGTTTCTTATAACAATATCTTTTTTTTTGTCTAGCTTGTATGACATCAGGCCTTCAGAGAATGATCTGATGGATCATCTCAAATTCATCCGAGAAGCGGTTAAAAGAGACGAAACATTGCAAAAATCCAAGGTTGGTTAAATGATTACATGAAAAACACATTTAGATATCCTTACTTGAAATGATTACAAGATCTGTTTTCTCCCCCGTTATATATTATGATATGTTCTAAAATGCAACAGTTTTTGGCATCATTACTGGAGAGGAGATCCAGAAAGAAGAGAGCTTTTGATCAGGTACGATCTAACTTCGTTAGTTACCTTCAATTGATCAATTTGTTGACATTGATGTAAGCATCATTACAGGATGCTGAAGCTGTTATGAAGCCAAGCTTTATAGTTGATGATACGGTCTTTGAATATGAGAATCGTGTACTTGCCACTAAAGGGGTGGAAGACGGTGAGTCTGAGTCGGAATCTGATAATGATCACGACGACAGCGATGGTAGTGATGTTGATGTTAATGTTGATGAGGATGACTTATGTGATAATGTTTGTGCAATCTGTGATAATGGTGGCAATCTTACCTGGTAATTATTATTGCTTTATACCTTATATGTAATTGTAAGTCGAGTCTCATTTGTTTTCTTTCTTAAGAATCGATATCAGTAATTTACGTCTTGACTTTTACTGCAGTTGTGATGGAAAATGTTTAAGATCATTTCATGCAACTCTCAAATCTGCAAAATCTGCAAAGTCCAATTGCAAATCTCTTGGCCTACAACCTGAAGAAGTGAAGGTGTTTAGTCATATACTCATATATGATCTATTTCATTTTACTCCAGTTGTGCATTTTCAGTTTTTACATCATATCTTTTTGAAATGCATCCCATCTGTATTTCTTTTACAGGGGTCACGACCATTTGTTTGTTTGAACTGTTCTCATGAACAACACCAATGCTTTGTATGCGGAAAACTGGGCTCTTCAAACAAATCTTATGGTGCAGAGGTGTGACTTTAACTGAACATATTAGGCATTCTCTTTAGTTGTTCATCGTCATCCATTTACCTTCTAAAATGTTTTATATGATCAAGAAACATTGTTATATATGTAGGTTTTTCAATGTAGTTCTGCAACTTGTGGCCATTTTTATCACCCCCATTGTGTTGCAAGGCTGCTTGTAGACGAAAATGATGGTGAAACACGCAATCTTGAACAAAAGATTACTGGTGGTGAGCCGTTCACATGTCCCGCACACAAATGCCATAAATGTAAGCAGGGGGAGGATGAGAAGGTGAAAGGGTTGACATTCGCTGTTTGCAGACGGTGTCCAAGGTCGTATCACAGGACATGCTTGCCAAGGTGATTTTATTTTTTATTTTAGAACCACCATTGTATAGTTATACTTGTGTTCTAATTAAATCTGATTTTTGGTCCTTTTGCAGCAAGATTGTGTTCTACAACAAAGATATTGATAACCACATTGTAGCTAGAGCATGGAATAACCTTTTGCCTAAATCGCGTGCATTAATATATTGCTTGTAAGTTAATGCTCATCCTATTATCAAGTCAAAACCTCCTTTCTTTTGTGAGAATGAGAACCCAATGGGGCCCCACCAATACTATGGGACCAGCAGCTTAGGCTGGACATGTGACCTAAAAGGGTAAAGGTAGGAATCAATTGAAACCGGTTCGAACTTGAGCCTCTGCTAAAGGGAATTACCACTGTGTCATACCTTGTAGGTGTTGATCATATTAAACTTTTTAGAATATTATGTAACTTAATGCCGTGGGACTTTTCAGAAAACATAAGATGGATCACAAACTTGGCACTGCTGTAAGAAACATAAAGTTTCCAGATATCAGCTGTAGCTGGAAGAACATTACGGTTAATGAGAATATTGTGAATTCAGACTACACATCTGATGAGATAAGTGTTGAGAAGTCAGCCTCATCTGTTAGACCAGTAGATTCTTCTAACAAGACAGCAGAAATGTCATTCGGGTCCGAACGTGCAAAGAAACAAAGAGTATCTGTCACCAATAAGAAGTTTTTATTAAAGAATTTGTCAATAGAAGCTGAGAGAGATTCCATTGAGGATCACATTCTGGTTGAAATAAATGAGCAGACCCCAATAGTCGCTGAAAATGATAATATTGTCACCAGAGATCCTTATGAAGATGCGACACACCAGCGGCCAGATAACAAAAGCATAAAACTGGATAGCATCCAACAAGGCTACGATCGGGAGGCTCATATTGACGAACTCAGGAACTATGGAATATGTTATTCGGGTCAAAAGACTGCATACACTGCAGGTCGTCACAATTCAGGCTTTTCGAGTAGATATCAACTTGCAGCATCAGATAACAGGTATAGCACATTTGCAATGAACCAATACACACCTAGACTGGATGAGTTAAACCACACATGGATGACGAAGAATAGAAGGATGTGGGTTAATGATCAGCCCGTTCGGCCACACATGGACTATAGTTTTTTGCCTCGACGATACCAACCCTTTCCATACGACCGACAATACCACCACATTCCACACCACTATCCTCACCACCCGGTTCCACATCACTATCCGCACCACCCTGTTCCCCGACACAACGCGTACCACCCGATTCCACACCACGTACAGAGTGGCCGGATGAACCAGTGGGTGTGCCAATGAAGCCAGTGTAGGTTCTAGTTGACTTACAACTGAAGTTTTGTAGCTAGATTGTAGAAGGATTTGATGGTTTTGTAATTTCATGATAATTCTAAGCAAACACATGGTCTTTTGAACAAAAATGTAAATTCTGGACAAAATTGTCTCGAAATTATGATCTATCAAAGTTATTGCACTTTTTATTGACAATACATGTATATTTTGATTGAAATTTATGAAATTAATTTTTTCATTGTGTTTAAAATAAATGTAAACTTGAATTTTATTTTATGCTATGTCTTCATTCATGCAAAATATGGCAATATAGATATATTAAACTATTTTGCAATCTAATTATTTATACTCTTTTCTATATTCATATCATTATCATACCATATATTCATTGAATTAGTGTCGTAACCTGATCTCACGAAGTAGGTTCTAAGGCCAAACAAGTCCACAAGTAGTATGTGCAATAACATTAAATTCTAATTTTCTGCTAAAACAACATACAACACTTGACTTCTTGCTTCATAACATAAGATTACCCACTTAGAACATCACCAATAGGAAGCTTTAAAAACAATTAAAAACATGTCTAGTAAGTTGACACATTAAAAAAATATCACATAAAAATCTTCAAAAATCTTTTCAATAAAAAACTTAGAAACATTATCACATCATCATTATTTTTTTAACAACTTATTTCTTCTCTCTCTGTGTGATATATCCATTTATATGGTACATGGGGTCTCAACCAACTCATTTTTGGAGTTCATAGGGAAGAACTAATGCTTCAAAAACACCCCCACCAAAATGTGAAGAACTTAATAGATGTTTGCGTGGTTGTTTTTGAGGTACGAATAACATCTATTGGAGATGGTTTAATGAGGACTTAATAGCATATGTAAACCCGTTAATGATGTGATGGCAAAATGGTTTTGGTATAGAAAAACCTGAATTGGAATATTAGTATTTGAGAATATAACCAATGGCATCCTGGTGTAAAGTTTTTGGTAATGACATAAACTAACTTACCACACTTATTGGAAAGACATTATTAGATCAAGTAATGGTAAGATACTTTGCTTTTCAACGACTCAAATACATAGAAGGGGTGAACAGATGTTGGGTTGACTCGAAAAACCCGACCAAATGGCTTAGACTGCCCCAGACCAACCCGAAAATCTATAAACATGATCAGTCCTATGTCTTTTGGAATCCATGAATTTCGGTTCCGATACAATTTGGTCCAAAACCTGACAGGAGTCGCAGGACCCAACTAAAACCTATCAACTCGAAATAAATAGAAATTAAAAAAAAACCTAGTTTTCTTAGTGTTGTATCGTACGATTTTGTTATGCCTTCGTCATCCATCTTCATATTATATTCCAGTGTAATCGTGTTCTTCAATCAGCAAAGGAGTGATCTTAACAATCATGTTCATAACGTGTGAATATATTATTGTTTATTGATTGTTGGATGTAAGTAGGTAAAAACATAACAGTTGCTGTATCATCCAAGTATGCAACTAGAACAATGTATCTCTAAGTTAGATAAAGTAAATAACCCCTAATGAACATCTCTTTTGCAACGTCTAAAACACTAATCATTCATCTTACAAGATGATCCCTGATATATTCTAGTGTTATGATGATGGGTTGTATATGTAATCAACTATCTTACCATTCATCACTTCGCACACATTATCTAGGAACACATCAAAACATGTCCTATTGTAAAGACGACATATACTCTATGAAAGATGAAATACACATTAACATAAACAATGATTTCAAAACACTAACATTACTTATCAAAACAAATGTGAGATCTCGACTAGTGTTGAAGTGATAACTTTAACAACCACAATTAGATACTTTAATTTCCTACAAGCATTCTCATCAGAATCTAAAACCTCTTGTATCTCTACGTTCATTTGATGTATCTTGATCAACATTCGACTTAAAATCCTTCAAAGCAACTTCAACGTATTAATAATATCATCATTATTAGTAATGAAATCACCGTCATCCTCGTCATCATCCGTCTTTTCTTCCATATTTTCACCATCACATATTTCATATTCTCATTCTTATTCTTAGGTGTTGTTTGTTTTTTCTGCAGCAAAATGTCTGCAGCCTGTGAACCATATCTGCATACATCTGCAGGAGAAGATGTGGAACAAATGTTTGCAGTCTGTAAGAAAACAACTGTTGTATTTTTAATATCTGTAGACTGCTAAAATATTATGTAATTAAAATAAACTTATTTTTTTAACTTTCAAAAGTACTTCAACATTAAAATTCAAATAAAAATCATACAACACTACAATAAATTTCATAAAACCATAAAAATACATTTTATTCAAATCATTTATTCCATATTTTTAGTAGTTATAAAACTATAAAAATACATTTTATTCCACGCGGACAGTGGGTGAAGGCAGACGGTGGTGGAGGCGGACGATGGTGGAGGCGGAGTGGTGTAGGCGGATGGTGGTGGTGGACATGGGTGGTGGTGGATGATTGTGTTTAACACTCTGCAGACTTTAAAAGATTTTAGAAATGGTTAAGCCAAATCTGCACCATGCAGACTTTGCGCAAACCTTTTTTTAATGAAAAATTTTTCAAAAAACAAACACGTTGTAGATCTCAGCGTCTGCGTGGCGCAGAAAAAAATCAGGAAAATAATTTCATAAAAAACAAACACCCCTAGTGTGTTTTAAATTTTTAAGGAAAATGTTGTTGTGTCCACATAAATCTTCCCTTGATCTTTGTCCATTGCCTTATGATTCTCAAGGTTCATTAATGTCTTTCATATTAATCCTAACATAAATTCTATTGCAATTCTTTTAACCTTAATAGCATTCTATGCTTCATCAATGATCCCTTCGATTCCAAGTTTGGATGGTAAGCAAACATACATGTGTAGATTTGTTTTTCAGTGTTTAATATATCCATGAATACGTTTATGCACAAACATATATTTAGTCAAGTTTAAAACATCTTCATTGTTAACTAGAGATTAAAGGCGGAAATCTAAAATTCCTTCTAGTTTCAAAACACGATGATACCCACACTTACCAACTCGTATTTGGAGAATCCGTCAATATCTAGTAAATCAACAAAATTGTACTTACATTGCACATACAATACCTATAAAAATCAAGTTAAAATCCCAAAAAAAAAATATAAAGCACGAAAGATTTGAAGATATGTATCCTCCTAAACTTACCATATCTCACACATTTGATGGACCCCTATTCCATCAAAATAACAATACCCCTAAAGGCATGTTTAATACATAATAAGTATAGTATGTTTAGCCACTTCTAATACAAGTAAAGAATGATCTTATCACTTTTGAAAAATGTTTTAAAAAACGGACCGGACAGTGAACCGGACGTTTTATCGGTCCGCTGGTCGGACCGTATATAAGAACCGGATAAAATTATAATTATTTAAAAAAAATAAAAAAATTATATAAAAAATCGGTTCAACCGGTCCGGATCCCTATTCAACCAGTCCGGTTCCCGGTTCGACCGGTTCAACCGATCTGACCACTGGTTCAATATACACTGGTTTTAAGCACCAAACCAGATCGGATTGACGTTCGGTTCCCGGTCCAACCAGTCGAACTAGTCCGGTCCGGTTCCAAAACCTTGCTTTTGAAGTTAAACCAAAAATGTAATCCCCTCTTTAAACTTGAAAATAACAAAGACAAAATGTAGAGGAAAACAAAAAAAAAAACAAAAAGAAAAACACTAAAGCCCTAGCTATAGTGTCTTCATCGTCAAGAGAGTGCAGCCATTCTTCCCAACAACACCACCACTACCTTCACCCAAACGCATTAATGGCCACACACCACCTCCTCCACTTCGCCACCACCGCACCGTCGTCTTCCTCCGCCTCTATCTCCACCGGATGTTCACTTTCCCCCTTTTCCCTCAAAGCATCCGATGCCCCTAGGGCTCGTCGCCACCGCCGCTCCGCCGTCTGCTGCTCTTTCGCCTCTATGGACTCCGCAAAGATCAAGGTCGTCGGCGTCGGTGGCGGTGGCAACAATGCCGTTAACCGCATGATTGGTAGCGGCTTACAGGTCCCCCAACTCTTGATTTTTCATACACCCCACAATTCTTTATCTTTAGCTAGTGTTGGTATCAGTTGTTCTTGAAATGTCGAATTTACAGGCTTTTTTGCGGTTTTTGTTCAAGAAACGTGCTTTTGTGATGTCAATTTGTTGTTTCGGTTTAGGAATTAGATTCTTTTGAGGAAATTGATGTTTGTTTTATGATGTTATAGTTTTTGTTTGTGAAGTCTTTGGCAATTTTTTGGTTTATTTGACATCAGGGTGTTGATTTTTACGCCATAAACACGGATTCTCAAGCGCTTCTGCAATCTGTTGCGCAAAACCCGATTCAAATTGGGGAGCTTTTGACTCGTGGATTAGGTTTGTTTCTCTTTGAATTGTGTTATTATTTTGATACTGTAATGCAGTGGTCTTTGGTAATGTGATGGTGTTTTTGTTGATGGTTAATGGCATTGTGGTTGAGATTGAGGTTTGTTGGGATGCAGGTACGGGTGGGAATCCGCTGTTGGGAGAACAGGCTGCGGAGGAGTCGAAGGAAGCTATTGGAAACGCGCTTAAAGGGTCTGATCTTGTGTTTATAACAGCGGGTATGGGTGGTGGTACGGGTTCAGGTGCTGCTCCGGTGGTAGCCCAGATAGCGAAAGAAGCAGGGTATTTGACTGTTGGTGTTGTGACGTATCCGTTCAGCTTTGAAGGACGTAAAAGATCAGTACAGGCAGGTGACTGTATATGCTTCTTTGGGTATAACTTAGGGGTGGTACACACTTCGAAAGTAATCATGTTTTTGGTTGTCATATCTAATCCGTTCAATGAACAGGTCCTGTTTAGGTTAGTTTGCTTAATTAAACAGCTTGATCCGTCACCCTTTTAAAATTATAATAAGAACTGTATTTTCTAAGGTCAATCTGTTTATGACCTCGTTTAATTCATTTGTTATAATCTGTTTACAACTTCGTTACAACCCGATTGATTCCTTTAAGTAAATGGGTTATGCTGGTCGTGTTTTGGTTACATGATTTTAAGTGTGTCCAGGCTAGGGTGATGTCTTTGACATGAATTTAATATAGGTCGTGTTCTTGTTCATTTATTCACCCCGCCAACCTGACATGATTGACACCCCTAGTTCAATGTAAATGATGCTTGCTTTTTATATGCTACATAGGATTATATCTTTGCAAACATTTTCAGGCTTTAGAGGCTATCGAGAAGCTGCAAAAGAACGTTGACACGCTTATAGTGATCCCAAATGACCGTTTACTGGATATTGCGGATGAAAACACCGCTCTTCAGGATGCTTTTCTTCTTGCTGATGATGTACTCCGCCAAGGAGTTCAAGGAATTTCTGATATAATTACAGTGAGTTCCTTTTGCATTCTATTTACATTAACTTTTATGCGTATATAAAACTTTGTTTTTCCAATTTGCAGATACCCGGGCTGGTAAATGTGGACTTTGCAGATGTTAAGGCAGTCATGAAAGATTCTGGAACTGCAATGCTCGGTGTCGGGGTTTCCTCTAGCAAAAACCGAGCTGAAGAAGCAGCCGAACAAGCAACTCTTGCTCCTTTGATCGGATCATCAATCCAATCCGCTACTGGAGTTGTTTACAATATTACCGGAGGGAAGGACATAACTCTCCAAGAAGTCAACAGGGTCTCTCAGGTAGTCATACCAATCACCTTAAATTTTTGTATTTTATTTTACAAGTCAAAAGATTTGAATTTTGTTTGTTTGTCAGGTGGTAACAAGTTTGGCAGATCCATCAGCAAACATAATATTCGGGGCAGTCGTGGATGAGAGATACAACGGGGAGATTCATGTGACAATCGTTGCTACGGGATTTGAACAGTCGTTTCAGAGATCTCTTCTTGCTGACCCGAAAGGAGTGAAACTTGTTGATAGAAATCAAGAATCAACGCAACCTTTGACTACCCCGAGATCTTTGACCACGCCTTCTCCTGCTCCATCTCGGTCTAGGAAACTTTTCTTCTGAACAATCTTTACGGTCGTTTGTTTCTATGTTCTTCAATGATTGTTTTGCTTTTTTATTTCTTCTTTCAGTAGCACTGAGGATGTGTAATAGGTTAAGTTATTTTTGCAGAAATCTGAAAGTTATCCCACCGGTAACAATGCAAAGATGAAAGTGTTAAGCAACTTGTAAATTTAAAAGGTTGTTTGCTAAAAATTCTGAGAAGAGATTTGTTTGCCTCATCATGTGGAATTCTCAGTGGCCTAAACTTGATGCTGGTTTTATTAGGAGTGATGACAGCTTTATTGATGCTAAAATCAGGATACTTTATAAAAGTGATTTGGTTCATATGGAGCTGGAATTTGAATTCTGTATTTTAATATGTTTGGTTTGTAGAATTAAATTTATTTTTTTTTGTTGGTGTTTGTTTGAGAAGTGAGGGTGTAAGGTCGCCCATTACAGGCTTATGCTATATATTGTACAAGGGACTTTCTCATGATTAAACCAATGATTTCAAGGTCAGAAAACAATGTTACTAGTGGCTTTAAAGTCGTTCATTTTGTTGAGATTGAATTTAATTAATTTCATCAAATCCTTTTAGTTAAAAGATTTCAACAATTTTTCCAAACAGTGAAGGATTTCAAAAGAATCTTTGACAATTTATGGTCATCACATTCGCCACCCCTTGTCATTGCCCCTCCCTATAGCCATCGACCAATGCCTCGTCACCTCTGTCTTGCGCCTGCAACTTGTGCCACTCTTGTCACCGCTACTTATCCCTCGTTGACTCCGCTGACCACCTAGTCGCAGCTGACACATGTCACCCCACATCCGTTCTTGACGTTGGCTGCGGTTGATGATGGTCACTATGAAACACGGTGGTGCTGGTTGTGTTGGTGGAGGTGGTCGGGCAATGAAGATGGGTATGGTGACAACTCAGATTGAACCCTTATAAGGTCAATCTTACGTTCCGAGTTTGTTTTATGAGGCTGGTGATCAATAGTTTGATATATATCTTGATCTAATTATATTTTTGCTGGTGATCAATAGTTTGATATATATCAAGGTCTCTTTAACATTTTGTGCCTATAAGTTCAGACTCAATCTGTCACATATAAGGAGTATACAATACCAATGCTCTTTGTTTTATTTAGTTGCATGAATGTAATATATTAATACACTATGGTAATCTACAAATATAGATAGCTTATATGTTTTTGCCATATTTTGGTTACTAATTTATGTTATAGACTTATAATATCACGAATACAGTAGATTAGATTCTTTGTTAGAGACTCATTGGCTCACACAGGTTGCAGTTTTGGCCTGGTTGGATTATGACTCATAGAGTCATAGACCTTCTATATAGCCCATTATGATGTAATGACTAGTTGCGGGCTAAGCATAACGTTTCAGCCTTTGGGGCGGCCAATGGTTTTTCAGTTTTTCATAGACAACATATATTATGAGTCTATACGTTTTTGAAAGAGAAATGGGATTGCTTCGAATAGAATTGTGGGGCATGTAACTCGTAAAGCTCTCACGGAACCATTCTAATGTTTTAGAACCGTAATGAAAATAATAATGAGGGAATGTACTGACGAGAAAGAGTCTTATGTATACATTTATTGTCGTTTACCTAAGAAACTGTTAGTTTAAGGATCTCAAGTTCATTAGCACTATGCATGAAGACTAAGTGCATATTACACTGGAAGGTTTAATGTTAGAAACTAACCACCTCTCTTATGCAAGATTCAACCATCGAGATTTCTTTAGTAATTTTGTGTGTTTTGATTGATCTTCGTGCGGAGGATTGTTGGAATGGTCAATGAGAATGTGAATTTTACTAACCGAACACAAAATAATCATATTTATAAATGTGTTGTAATTAACAACAAAGCAATATATACTACCATTGAGGAAATTGACTTAAATCATTTTTGCATTTATGTAACATTTATTTTCATTAATTGTAATTTGTTTTGTATATGGTATTGTACCAGAAATTTTCCATACAAATTAAAGGTGCATCTTGATTTTATTTTAAATTTTTTAATGAAAAATGACCCATGCATATTCCCTGCAACAATTTCTCTAGTGTTAATAAAAACTGTAGAGTATCTCTTTCAGCTTGAGCCCTATGTAGACTATACGTGTGAGTGGGGTAGTTATTTTTGTTCAAGCAAAAATGTTGATCTGTTTTCAATATCCTTTATGTTGTATAATGGCCTTAAAATTCTTTCTGCATAAACAGATGGTGGGGAGACTTATGCAACTTGTCAAGCAGATAATTGTTGGGGTTGTTTTCTGTCCTCTATAATAATACCAATATCTAGCTTTGTGTCTTGTTTAAACTGCTGTTGTGTACTCTTATTGTGTTTGCTTTTGTGGAAGCTGACACAACATATATAGCACAACAATCTTTTGCTTAATGATGCCATGATGCCACTATATGCATGCCAACAATCCATTCAAGTGAATTCTTGTCAAAAGTACAGTGGAATTAAAACCGGGCCAAATTCAACCCCCATTGCGCCAATTATACGCGCTATTGGATGTTTTCCAACCACAAGACATTGAAGGTGGATGACAATGGATGAAATTGAATTACAGACAAATTAACTCTTTAAATCAGCTAAAAAGATGACCTTTTTCACATGAAATCATGAACCAAAGTTAAGAAGCAATAATGTTGCCTTGTTGTGATGTAAACAGTAGAGGATTGGACCAAATACTTTTGGATAACTTTCCTCCAAAACATGTTTTTTTTGGTTGGTCTTACAATGAGCATGTTCTGGCCCCATTTGCTCTTTTGGTTTCATACACTTTTGACCCTTTTCTTCAAGATAAATATGCTGTACAGTAGTGTACATACCGCGCTGATCGACATGAACTTATTATCACTTTGAAATGGGATGCATCCACATGTCACATGGATATTTGACTTAAAGTTGATCATCTATCCTATAAACCATATAATATTTGGATCCATCATACATAACATGTAGATATACATGAACATATGGAGTAGAACAACAGCAAATCATGACTTCCTACATGTTAATGAATGATCATGTGTGTGTAATTCCCATGCACAAACCCTGAATTTCATGAATTGAAATGCTAAAAATTCCCAATTGCTTACATCATAAGTTTTAATTTATTATTTAGAACAGTCTACACTCACACCACCTCTAACCTTACTTACTGTTTAAATATACATATTTTTTAATCAACCATGACACTTAAATCCTAAATCACACAGGCGGGCGTTTCTTGACACTAGAATTGATGTCTTTTTTGCGAGCGTATAGTAGCAATCTTGGTAACGTTAGACCACAGACCCTCGGGACATATATATTAATATCATAAGTGAGTTGGTGAATGCTTTGTAATGTTCTTCTCTAGTAATTAATGCACATTTTGAACAAGGTGATAACTAGTATACAAAGGAGACATGTATACTGATATCATGTAGGGTTTGTTTCAAATTCAAGGATCATTCATCCCTTAGATTTGAATGGGTATTGATGAAAGCCATTAATGGCTGCCTGTGATCCACATAACATGATGTAACAAGGGTGTCCACATATATAGATGAAAGGGACAAATCCATAACTACATCTATATCTACATCTATAGGTGATAGGTTCATATGGGAATAATATGAGCCATGTTCCCTTCATTCTTCAATTCTATTAGTTAGCATGCATTAATTCTTCAAGCATAGCCATAGGATACCTATTGGTCTACACTTAACTCGATCATTTTGCTTCACCATTACGTACACTTACATATGATTCTACTTTTTAAAGCTAACTCCATTACTATATGTCCCCAAAAAACATTGTGCCACTTGACGTGAATTATGCCTTTGGATAAGATTTGCATACATGTTACATATATCTTTCGTTTGTTTTGTATTATCGTCATTCGACATATAGGGCCACACACGATCCATCATATATGTTAATTTTTTCAATTTTTTTTGTGAAAGTTAATGTTTGCCTCGTCGGTTGGAGTCCCTAAGAGGACATATATAATAATGGTAAATTGATATATTTTTCAACTAAAAGGTTGTGTAATTATATCATGTATAACACGGTAGGGGTGGTGATTTTAAAAATATGGTATGTGTAAAGTAAAAAGTGTTTGTCATATACGTCGGTTGGTTTTACGCAATTCTCGTGTTTTGTAGCATATATTCAAAGTCAAGATATGAAAAGAGGGAAATTTAAGACTTTATTTGGTAGGAGCATGTGATTCAACAAAGATTGGTAGGTTTAGCTTTTCGAAGAAATTGGCTTTATCTTTGATTAGTAGTTATAACCCATGATTGGGGGTTAATCTTGTCCTTGTTAATTACTGCCTTTTTAAATATCTTAAGTTTAAATTATAGATTTTGCCTTTTAAACATATTGTTAGATATTTTATTATTGTTATAAAGAAACCAATAGTATTTATATGAATTTGTCTCATTTTCTTTGTGGTTTAAATTGATTTTGAATTTGTGCCCAAATAGGCATCAAACGTAGAGTAAAAAGATAATTTAATATTTATACATTTAAACTTGAAACATAATCATTAACTTGAACTTTTATATAGGTTTAATTTTACTCGTATAATGTTACTTTCATATAGATTTTAGTGGGATCATATGTGGGCCCAACCGATTATCTCCCCTTCGTCAGAAACAAAAATCCAGAAATCGTAATTTACGTCGTTGTTGATATAACGAGGAAGATATGGGACCAAACTTAGTTCGTTATTAAACTATATAATTTGTTCTCTTTAAAGTTAGCATACACAATTAAAATACTTTTCATTTCTAAATAATCACTTCCATATTTTATTAAATTGTATATAAACTTTGTGCATATTATTCATTTATAAATGAACTTCTCATCATTCATGATCGATTCACTAAGCATTTGTTTCACTGCTTTTTTTTTAGCAATTTAGAAGATACTTTGAATTTTGTTTCACAATTAAATTCTAACATGTTCTTTAACATATATGATTCATACATCGATATGATAACATATTCTTACCATTCCATTTGATTCATACTCCAAAATACACGATAAAAAGTAAAAAAAATAGCATAGGTTATAGGGTATTATTTAAACGAAAAAAGTCATTTAAACTGTACATTAAATATTACGGAAACCTATTTAAGTAACTAAAATTACAACAATGTCTGGTCAAACTCAGTTGCTACGACCAAATAATTCTAAACAATGTCTTCTTCAAAAAGCATTTTGTTGTACCAAATAATTCTGCAAGAAACATTAGATGTTTCAAATTTACTAACAAAACCAATACCATATGTCTTTTGCTCTAACATTTCTTTCTTATAATACAAAGGGGTGGCTTAAAAGTTAACATAACCATTAAATTCTAAGTATATTCTTTAAACTATCAATTACATTGAACGTGTCGATATTTCTTTTCATTTTGTTTGAAAAAGAATGATTTAATATTATTCATGTGACAAGTTAAACATAAATGCAACAAAGAATATGAAGAGAGATACATTTACCACAAAAATAAGAATCAGTATTTGTATATATAGGCCGTATGAATAGGATGGTCCAATTTTTTCTTCAACGTGTTATCAATTTTATGTCAAAAAAAGTATTGTACTTTAATCGCCTCTAGCTTATTATACTGTCCAGACAAAGAGATGAAGATACATGATAAAAACTAAAAGCTAAAATTATATTCATATTGATTTTTTAGGCACTAACGTACAAATATTTTACCTGTAAACTTTCATATTGTAATATTTTAGTCAAATAAATTAGATTGATATTATGAATCTGACACGTAAAATTGCATTACAAGATATCGATCATGGGATGTTTTGTTCAATGAAGTGGTATAAAAAGGATAAAAGAACGAGTGGTGCAGTGAGATTGATCACAAATCACAATCTATTCTTGAAACAAGATTTTATATCTTTCATAGTGTATTTTAATTAAAAACTAGAAACTAAACCCGTGCGATGCGGCGTGCTTGTAAATTTTGTTACCTATGTTGCGGTAGTGATATTAATGTGGTTGAGTACATAAGAGTTGTGACGATTCAATATAGACATAAAGTAGTAGTATGCTTAGCACGTTGTAACGTAAACATGACCTAGCATTGAAACGACAAAATCGCTCAAAGGATAAAAACAATTTTAAAAGTAAAAAAAAAGTAAAATAGAAAATCTACGAACTTCGATACACGTGTTGCTCCTGACATTTGCGATATTAACATAGTTAAGCAATTAAAAAGAAATTTATGAACTTGCGGCAGTTCGATATAGGTAAAAAAAGTATTATGTCGAGCACATTGTGATGTAAACAATGACCTGATCTAGAAATCAAAAATAGCTAAAGTGAAAAAAATATATAAAAATTTGGAATGAAAAAAGAATGAAAAAGAAACCAATAAAAAACGTTGTTGCGGAAGAGATTTGAACCCTTGTTGGTAGTTAAAAAGAAAAAGAACTTAACCACTCCGACTATCTGGTAACCTACTTAAAAGCTGTGAAAACAAACTATTAATACAGACTAAAGTAAGTGGTTCTACTTTCCAACAACCTTGGATTTTAAGTTATAGTAATGGTGTTGTTAATAAATATAATATATACTAATAATAATATGTGAGTTCCATTTCACTAAATATACTAATATGTTTACATCTTGAATCCCCTATAATGTTGTTGAGGCCGGATCGGACCGGTCGGTTCGACCGCGAATCGGGGGCTGGTCCGGTCCGGTCTGGTGTGACTCGTTTTGAACTGGTCGAACCGGGAAACCGGACCGGGTTTTTTTTTTAATTTTAATGGGTAAAAACGGGGTGTTAAACCATAAATTAGTACATCGGATATACCAATATAGTTAAGTTTTATATATAACTATAAAATATATATATAAATCATATATAAATTACTTATATTTAA
>BJCM01062167.1:0-22503 GCA_018326385.1 Flaveria bidentis | reverse complement strand
GTTACACTTGAAACATCTTGTTGTTATTTTGAATCGTCTTATTATTGATTTTGTTTTCTTAAATTTTAACTCATTATCCAATTCTCGTAATGACTCTTAATAATCTTTCTGAATGTTTTCCCCTTAAAATCTCACATATTCTAAAAACCCATTACAATGATACTCTTATTTTGAACTGAACCTTAAATCTTAATAAACATGATTCTCATATCAACCTTACGTTAATGAAACTTTGAAATACCAATGTCACCTAAGAACCATGCCGAAGTTGTCTGCTTTGAGAAAGCACCTTTGGAGTCGTATTTCATCCAAAAGTGTCTTAAACATATTTCTCATGTTCGTCAAGCCGAGTTTCATATTAATCTTATGTTTGGTGTTGTACTTGTGACAAAACCTTCTATCGTCTTACATGCAAAAAGTTTGTCAACCAAAAGTTTAATCGAGTCGGGCACCTGCAACGAGGCTGATTGGTGAGACGACGGCAAACGACGACGAACGGTGGTGCGAATGGCGGAGAAGAAGAACTCGGTGAACACACGGCGGGGGGATCTTGCTAGGGTTTGACCGAAGATAAAAAATTATATATATAATAATTATATTTACACTTAGGACCCTTAACTTTCGTTTAATTAATTATTTAAGTTTAGTTAAATTACAATTTAAACCCTAGACTTTAATTATAATAATAAAAACAATAT
This sequence comes from Flaveria bidentis, assembly GCA_018326385.1. Taxonomy (NCBI): domain Eukaryota; kingdom Viridiplantae; phylum Streptophyta; class Magnoliopsida; order Asterales; family Asteraceae; genus Flaveria; species Flaveria bidentis. The sequence continues at coordinate 21,805 of BJCM01062167.1, read as the reverse complement.
TAATAATCATAAAATTATTAATGATAATAATAATAATATTATTAATATTAATAATAATAAAAAATAATATTACTAATAATTGTGAATAAAAAATATTTATAATAATAATAATAATACCCATAATTTAATTAATAGTGATTAATAAAAGATTTAAATATAATTTTGTTTAATTGCCATATTATAAGATTAATGTTGGCGCGCACAACGATAAGATCATGGTCGGTTCGAAAATGAGTAAATTACACAAGGATAATAAATGCACAATGAAAGTTAACGAGATTCGAGTAAACTGACGGACCTAATAATGATGGATGTCACACAATCCATCTCGCATCCCCATCCTTATGATTACATTAAGAACTATTACTTTTCTCTCTGTTTTTCAATTAAATAATATTTTTTCTTACTTTTATTATTACTTTTTTCTTGTCCACTCACAATCACTTTCAAGAATATTAAGAAATTTATGAGGGTCGTGTCGTATTTCACCAAATATAAAGAAACACAGTACAATCCTTATAAATTTTCTATTTTTCACACACAATCACTTACAATTATCCCCTGACCCCTATAATATAAGACAATATATATGGAACAGGATATGAATTCTCTAAGTATTTTATATGGGCAATCGAAATGATCATTAGAAATAAAGAATCAAGAATATGGATTAATTCAACACATTAACAAACGATTAAATTATGGTGTTTATTCCGTATGAAATTAATTTTAAATGCTACCTATTACTCTTTGAAATACCCTTTCTCATGTTTCGTTCTTATTTCAGCTTCTAAAAATGTCCGAAACTTTTGGAACGAGTGTCTTCTCATTTTTTCTTTACGCTAAAATGGTCAAATGTTAAATAAAATATAATTAAAATTCAACGTCATTTTGAAGGAAATCGTCATCCTTTGGATCATTTATGTATGTAAACATCACATGATTCACATTCTCTCATTCCTCAATTCCACGTGTCCTTCATTCGTCCCCCTCTCAAAAACGCCACTTGTCATCTCTATTTTATAGACGTGTCACGTGTGTATCAATTTAAGTTTCAGTTTCATTGGTTTGAAAAATTTTCTTCTAGTCGAAATTGAGATTTTAACCATATTTATAGTTGCAAAATCATACCGAAAACCTAGAATATGATAATCTAATTAGGGTTCTTTGTTTTCGTTTTAATGAAAATGAAATCGGATCTCCTAAGTGGGGACAAGCTAAAATGTAGTTTTGTAGAACCAAAAGTTGATTAGCTAATTCGATTCAGTTTAGAATCGAACCAAAAATCGAATACGTAACCTTCTTCAGTTTCAAAATATTTTGGTGTTTGAGTTGTTCAGATTAGCTGGTTTGAAACTGGATATTAAATCAAATAAAAAACATATTTTCCAACCATTTCTACTTTACCTCCTAAAATGTTGTAGACTTGTAGTTTAACACTTAATGATTGTCAAATGTGTTTTTTCATTTTTTTTTCTTAATCTTTTCACTACATTCACTTAAGTATCAAATACATGTTTAAGTATTGTGTCTTACTTGTACTAACATCAAATCGTAACAAAGCGGTACATTGAAGGGGATGTTTATAAAATGTGTAACTTTATATATGAAAAATTAAACTTTGATGTTGTTTCTTCATATTAAAAAAACTGTCGCAAACTCATGTGTGGCCAGGGGTCGAACTTAGCATAGAGGGAGAGGGGTCAACTGAGCTCGCATAATTTTTTCTATATGTAACATTTCTTAATGGTTTTTGTTGTAAACTAATTGGAATTACACAAGATTGACAAACAATAAGAAGTTCGTGTATGATTGTATTGAGAGAATCAGATACGATTACAAAAGAAGAGTCCACCTATCAATAAACCCTAACACTCTATTTATCCCCAAATTGAACTGTTAACAACCGTTAACCAGTTTAACCAATTTGACACATTACACCCTCCAACTATTGTCACTAATACAAATACGAACAAGAAGTAACAAGTTACAGAAATAACCCTTGAACTTGCAGACATTGATCTTTAACCCCACAATTCTCCACCTTTAAAGTCAATGACATGACTTCATCCAATTCCCAATCGTGAAATACAAAAATCAAACTTGGAACCAGGTAGAACTTTAGTGAACATATCTGCAAGATTGCTTTCTGTACCAATTTGCACAACCATCACTTCTTTGGCACTAATCACATCCCGGATAAAGTGACATTTTACCTTGATATGCTTAGTTCTATCATTGATCTTAGCATTCTTGGTTAATTGCACAGCCCCTTGATTATCACACATAATCACAACACCATTATCACTTATACCCAAATCAGCTACAATTCCTTGTAGCCACAATGCTTCCTTTACAGCCTCTCCTAAGGCTATATATTCAGCCTCAGTAGTTGAGAGTGCAACAACTGATTGCAACTGTGCTTTCCAGCTAACAGTACTCCCCAGCACCTTAAAGACATACCCAGTAACTAACCGACTATTATCAGGATCCTTCGCATAATCAGCATCAACATATCCTTCAATAGATTTACCAGTATCCCAACCATTCTTACCAAAAATTAAACCATAATTTTTAGTACCTTGAAGATACCTCATAACCCACTTGACAACATTCCAATGGGCCTTACCAGGTGCTGCTACATATCTACTTATCAGGCTAGTAGCATAGGCCAAATCTGGCCTTGTACATACCATTAAGTACATGAGACTGCCAACACAATTTGCATATGGCACTTTAGCCATATATCTCTCTTCATCTTCATCTTGAGGAGAGCCCTATGAGGACAACTTGAAATGTGCAGCCAAATGAGTCTTAACTGCCTTACACCCTTCCATAGTGTAATTCCTCAAAAGCTTATCTACATAAGACCTCTGATACAACCACAACAACCTTTGTATTCTACACCTCTTTATTTCCATCCCAAGTATCTTCTTAGCCTCACCCAACTCCTTCATTTCAAACTCTGACATCAGCAATTTCTTCACCCTCTCTATCTCCACCTTGTCTTTGCAAGCTACAACATGTCATCAACATACATCAATAGGTATACATAATTCCCATTTGTACCTTCCTTATGATACACACCACTATCAAAGGAGCTTCTGAGAAACCCATGATTTACCACAAAATCATCAAACCTTTTATACCATTGTCTAGGGGCTTGCTTAAGACCATACAAAGATCTTTTCAACAAGCAAACTTTATCCTCATTACCAGCTTTAATGAATCCCCTTGGTTGAGACATATAAATGTTTTCATCTAAATAGCCATGCAAAAAGGCTGTTTTAACATCTAACTGCTCTAGTTCCAAATCAAAAGCAGCAGTTATAGACAATATAATCCTAATAGATGTATGCCTTACCACCGGTGAGAAAATGTCAGTATAATCAATCCCAGCTACCTGTGTAAACCCTTTAGCCACTAACCTAGCCTTGAATCTAGGCTTATCACTCCCTGGTAATCCATCCTTTATCTTGTAAAGCCACTTACATGACACCACTTTCTGATCTAAAGGCTTATCAACCAACTCCCATGTGTCATTCTTCATCAATGAAGCCATCTCATCTTCCATAGCCTCTTGCCACAGATCCTTTTCCTCTGATCTAACTGCCTCATCATAATGAAGTGGGTCAAAGATGCTCTCTTGCTCTGCAATGCTAAAGGAAACTGTAGACAAGTGACTTTCATCCTTATACCTCAAAGGCTGCACTATAGTTCTTTTGGTTCTCCCTTTAGCAATACTATAGTTGCTTCTTGATGATGATGCTTCACTTACCCTGGATCTCCCTTGTTCATCTGTTTCAACTTGAACACCTTTATTCAGATTCCCTTCGGAAGACTCCACCTCAAAGTGAACCCTCTCATGACTCGAATTCCCTTCCGAAGCATACTTGTTCTCTTCCGAAGCAAATTTGGTTCCTTCCAAAGTATACTTTTTCTCTTCCGAAGTATATCCTCTAGCTTTCGAAGCATATCTATCATCTTCCGAAGCCAACTTCTTTTCTTCCGAAGCAAACTTAGTATCTTCCGAAGCTAATTTGTTTCCAACCACATCTTTATAAAAGGTATTCTATTGAAACTCCACATTTCTGCTCACAATCACCTTGGGACTACCATCATCCAATCTCCATAACCGGTATCCCTTCACACCTTCAGGATATCCAAGCATAATACATTTTTGAGCTCTAGCATCAAGTTTATCTTGACTTATATGAGCATAAGCCATAGATCCCACTACCCTCAAGCTACTACAATCTGGTTTTGCTCCTGACCAGACTTCCATTGGGGTTCTCATATTTAGAGCTCTAGAAGGTGACCTACTTATCAAATAAGCAACAATGCTTACCAACTCTCCCCAGAAGCACTTTGGTAATCTAGAATTTAATCTCATGCACCTCACTCTTTCTAAAAGAGTCCGGTTCATCCTCTCAGCCAACCTATTCTGCTGAGGTGTACCAGGAATGGTCAAATGCCTAGCTATACCATTGTTCTTACAGAATTGATCAAATTATTTGTTGCAGAACTCTAACCCATTATCAGTTCTAAACTTTTTCACCTTCCTTTCTGTTTGAGTTTCCACAAGCTTCTTCCACTCTACAAACTTCTGGTAGGCATCACTCTTGTGCTTGAGCACATACACCCACACTCTTCTTGAAAAATCATCGATAATAGACATAAAGTACCTTGCTCCTCCTAAAGAAATCACCCTTGCAGGACCCCATAAATCTGAATGTATATAATCCAAGATCCCTTTAGTAACTTGCTTACCCTTGCTGAACTTTACTCTACTCTTCTTTCCCATGACATAAGTCTCACAGAAACCAACATCATTAACCCTGAAATTATCAATGATGTCTTGTTTCATTAACTCCTGTAGCCCTTGACTGCTCAAATGACCAAATCTTCTGTGCCACAAAATGGACTTATCAATGTCAGACTGCACCAATGACACCTCATTGGTCAATATCTTCCCATCTAACACATAAGTATTGTTGTTCCTCCTTGTTCCTGTGAGCACCACCAATGACCCTTTGATCACTTTAACTTTTCCATCCTTCAAACTCACATAATGCTTATTCCTCTCAAAAGTACCTAGAGACAATAGGCTTCTATTGAGACTCGGAACATACTTGACATCATGAATTTCTACTTCAGACCCATTAGTTAACTTGAAGGTTACTGAGCCACTTCCTTGGATTCTACATGGCCTGTTGTCCCCCAACTTGACTTCTCCTAGATCAGATGACATATAGTTCATTAAACATGACTTGATTGGGGTCATGTGAAAAGAACACCCAGAATCTAGTATCCAATGTTCTAGCTCATCCTCATTGGTGACACACATCACATCTGCACTCTCATATCCATCTGATGAGTCATCCTTTTGACTAGATGACTTAGAGTGACTGGTTTCACCTCTTCTTTGTTTCCACTCTGGGCAGTCTCTTTTAAGATGATTCTCTGAATTGCAGACAAAGCACTTCCTCTTATATCTTGACTTAGATCTTGTAGTCTTCCTATTCTTGTTTGTGCGATGCTCTGATCTTCCTCTTCCTACCTCAACTCTTCCTTTGACAAACAACCCATCTCCACCTTCTTCTTTAAAATCAAATCTTCGCTTCAACTCCTTTGAGTTGAGAGCAGCCAATACTTCATCTATTAAGAGTGTGTCTCTCCCATACATGAGTGTTTCCACAAAGTGTTCATAACTGTGAGGCAATAAGGTCAAGAACAGTATTGCTTGATCTTCATCTTCTATTTTCACCTTAATGTTTTCAAGATCAAGAATGAGTTTGTTAAACTCATTTGTATGATCTTCTAATGACTTGCCAGACCCTATACCAAACGTGTTTAGCCGTTTCTTCAAGTACAATCGGTTGGCCAGCGACTTGGTCATGTACAAAGACTCGAGTTTAGACCGTACTCCAGCTGTCGTGGTCTCCTTAGATACTTCTCTAAGAACTCGATCACCAAGAATTAATATGATTGCACTATGAGCCTTCTCCATCATGTCTTTGTGTTTGAATTTAGCATCTTTCTTCTCTTTCTCTATGGCATCAATTGGTATTACCGCATTGCCCCCTTTTAGTGCATCAACAACCCCTTGATGAACCAGCAGTGCTCTCATCTTCAACCTCCATAGAACGAAATCATTTCTCCCATCAAACTTCTCCAACTCAAACTTGGTTGACACCATCTTGCCATTCCAATTCTTGCTTCGTCGATTTGATCATGATGATGAATCGAACCGAGCCTGAAGCTCTGATACCAATTGTTGTAAACTAATTGGAATTACACAAGATTGACAAACAATAAGAAGTTCGTGTATGATTGTATTGAGAGAATCAGATACGATTACAAAAGAAGAGTCCACCTATCAATAAACCCTAACACTCTATTTATCCCCAAATTGAACCGTTAACAACCGTTAACCAGTTTAACCAATTTGACACATTACACCCTCCAACTATTGTCACTAATACAAATACGAACAAGAAGTAACAAGTTACAGAAATAACCCTTGAACTTGCAGACATTGACCTTTAACCCCACAGTTTTTTATTCGACCTCGTAAATTTTTAAATGCCGACCCTATGGAAAACTTTACTACCCGTGAACCCAAATAAGTTTTTTAGAATCTTTAACCCACTAACTTTTAAACTAAGAGTTTGTTTTTTCTAAATTTAATAAGTCTAAAATCTAATAACCAATTAAGTATATTTTGTATTAAATCTACTCAGCATGTTTAGCTAACTAAAAGCTCAATTAATTTTTCATTACTTCGTTATCGATCTATCATTTCATAAGTCTAAAAATTCACTTAAAAGTTACCCTTAAACACAACTTACGAATTGATGTTTACTAAGAGAATATTAGTAACTTTAGCCCAAAATTATCAAATTGCAATTCTTGTTTTGGTACTTCGTGCGGCGACAAATCAAGACCTCGAGTTTTTTAATTGTGCTTGTTATGGATTCCAATAAACTATTTTTATATGTTTACATATTCTAATCGAAGTGTTGACATATGATCATATCATCTTTGTCTTATATACTCACACATTTATAGCATATGTGTTCTGATTTAACTAATTATTTTTTTTACTTTTAGTTTTACAAATGAATAATATAAATAATTGATTAAATATATACTAAAATTTATTAGTTGATTTTGTTTTTAAGGTTTATTGGGATTTTAGAAAAGAAAGTTATCTCAACCTCATCGTCAAGTGATGCTCCTGAAAAAATTGATTTAGAATATCTTTCATTGAAATCTTCCATACATAAACCAATCAACATGTATTTATGCGAACAGACCCGACTTGAACCGGAAACTTCAACATCAAGTTCAGGTTTACTCGAGAACCGAAAAACCGACCCCGAAAGAAAAAAAATCATGTATCCACTTCTTTGCGTGGCGGCAAGGTTCGTGATAATGTTCAAAACTTTATATAAGAAAACGAAGCCGTTAAAAAGATTAGTGTCAGGATCACTTATAAAAATAAACAGGTTACTATGAAAGAAACACTAATAAGAATAAGTATGTAAGAATTTGTATTTTATAATACAACATGTTTTAAAAGTTAAACGGATAAAAGAAAACAAAAAAAATAACAATCAAATTGAATCAGATTTGACAAATTGTATATTTGTGTTTTGATATATTGTAAATTACGACACAATAATTTAGTAGACTTATATCCGGTGCGTACACAGTAATGTATATCCGTTAAGTTGATGATTCGAGTTTTATGATGGATAATAATATAAATTTAACAAGTAGGATTAAATTGGTGTGTTCTGGCCCTCCTAAAACATGTATATCAGTTTGTTACTTTGTAATCAAACAAATTTAGTTGTTTGAAGCGCTTTTGCTCAAAATTATGTTGGTTATGCTAATTACAATCACCCCTCAAAAGTCAAAACCTTAATGACACGTCTAACATCACGGGGCCTTAGTAATTAACATGATTTCATTATTTTACTAGCTCATAAGTAGCCATAACTAATATGATATGTCGTCATTTGATATAAAAGTCTAGTTTTTATAAGGTCCAATAAAAAGATTTTGCTAGAATTTTTTTGCAATTTCTATTAGCTACCATAAACGCCCCACCCCCTTTACATCCCCTAGCGCCCCATGGGAGCGGTGTATCATGCCCTTAACAGGCCAAGTCAGCATTAAAGTCCGAGGCATTGCGGTACAAACAATGGGGTAAGCACAAACGAAATTAGGGAATTAACATCATCTTGTTTTTATTTTTGTTCTTCTTCGTAAGCATATGATGTAGCCTATACGCAAGCATAAAAAACCAAGCAATTAGCAAATTATACAAAATTAGACAACTCTGCTTACTTGATTATACAAAATCAAATGGCTAATGCTTCTTGAAATATCAAAAACAAACCTTTATTGATTTCTGCTCACTGATTCCTCGTATAAAAAAGAATGACTGGTGATAGATAAACCCCAAAAACAAAAAAAAAACAAAAAAACAAATTGATGACTTCTCGTCTCCTCGGAGCTATTGTATATGGTCCAAGTCATAACACTTGATGATATAAATCAAACTAGTAAAACGTCCACGCGCTTTGTAGCGCAAAAATAACTCATGCCCTCGAAAGTTTCTCAAAGTTTGAGACCACATTGACGTAGATACAAATCTATCACAAACTTGTGCGTTACGGAGAACTAATAATATTTTAAACTTTGCATAAAAACATATTAAAAATTAGCGTTAAAACATTGATAAGATAGCGCGTCACTACGGGAAAAAATCGTCTACAAAAATAAGTATCTACAATTGTATGAAACATTATATTTTAAGAGTTGTAGGAAAAAGAATAAACAAAAACTATAGAAAAACAAAATGTTGAATAACTTTTAGCAATTTGTACAGTTACGCTTTAATGTGTTTATATTATGATACATAACTACGTCCTAGATGGAATTTAAATCATAATGTAAATAAAAATTAGCAAAGTGTAATGATATATTTCATAAAGGTTATTAACGAAAGAAAACATGAGTGTGTTAAAAAAAGAAGTATATAAGTATGAGGTATAAAGTGTAATATAACTAAACTTGTGAGGTAAAAGAAATAATAATTGAAGCTTTAATTTAAAGATAAATTAATAATATACCATTGCATAAGAACTTGTACCGTAGGCAAAGAGTAATGATATGTTTTGAAAGAAAACATTAGTGTGTTAAAAAGACAAATATATAAGTATGGGGTATAAAGTGTAATATAGCTAAACTTGTGGGTAGAAGAAATAATAATGTAAACTTAAATTTAAAAATACCCTAAAAGTTTGAGCAAATTACTAAACTACCATTGCTTAAGAACTTGTACCATGAGCATAGATTGTATTCATTTTGGTTTTTAAAGTATTACTAATTAGTTATATACTCTATTTGGAAACAAAAAGCCGCACATTTATAGAACTCTAGACAAATGATTATTCTTTTTCTTTTTTTTAACAATGAAATTTCATTGTTTTTTATTGATGGTAAACCCAAGATGCACGATTATTATTACTATACTTATACTTATATGCAAAGGTTGGTAGCATATGCTAATATGTTACGGGCCAAAAAACCCCTTCAATTTTTTTTATTTGATATTTTTTACCCTAAAATTTTTTGTAAAATTTTGAAAAATTTCACTTTAACCCCCTTAAGTTTTTAAAGTTTTGGATTTACTCCTGCAAAATATAAATTTGAGTCCATCATCGTTAGGACCTATTCAGATGTGACTCGGTTAACTATTTTTCGACAAACGCCTACGTTTTGATGCAAATTTTGTTCAGATATTAGTTGAGTGAAATTTAAACATTTCGACGTAAGTTTTGTTTGGGAACGTGTCGGATCAACTGTAATATATTTTTGTTTACTCTACGTTTCGACGTAAACTTAATTTGGACACGAGTCAAATATAAATGTTTCAACATATGTTTTGTTTGGAAAAAAAATCGAGTCTAATATTATATGTTTTCATTCAACGGTATAAATTCGAGTTACTGTATTGCAAAGGTTGGTGGCATATGTCACCGGCCAAAAAACCCCTTCAACTTTCTTCATTTGATACTTTTTACACCTAAACTTTTTGTAAAACTTTAAAAATACACTTTAACCCCCTTAGGTTTTTAAAGTTCCAAATTTACTCATGTAAAATATAAATTCGAGTCCATCATCGTTAGGACCTATTCAGATGTGACTTGGCTTAACTATTTTTCAACAAACGCTTAGGTTTTGATGTAAATTTTGTTCAGATATTAGTTGAGTCAAATTTAAAAGTTTCGACGTAAGTTTTGTTTGGGAACACGTCGGACCAACTATAATATATCTTTGTTTACTCTACGTTTCGACGTAAACTTAATTCGGACACGAGTCAAATATAAATGTTTCAACATATGTTTTGTTTTGGAAAAAACTCGAGTCTAATATAATACGTTTTCATTCAATGGTATAAATTCGAGTCACTCTACATATTGGCGTTAATATAGTTCAAAAACGAATCGGGTCAATTGTAATTTATACATTATCACACAACATATGGTGTCACAGCAACACGCGACAGGTAAAAAAAGCTAGTTAATACTTAAAAAGTGTTGGTGACCAATTCATATGTTCAACTGTACCAAACATAAGACAACTCTCTAAATTTTTGGATCTAAAACTCTTAGGTAACGTTTGATGCGCATTAATGAGTAGCGGAATATAATAAATCATTAAGAGTTATTAAATAAATACATGTTTAGTTGGTAAGGATAATAGAATGAATCATTATATAGTTGATTCAACTTTTTCAAATTCATTTCATTCACTTTTTTTTTCATGTCATGTCATTCATTCATCACTAATCACCAAACATTACCCAGACACCCACCACAACAACCACCATTTGCCATCAAGATTGTTCGTCACCGCCAACCACCACCAGACACGACAACCACCGACCAACACCAACCACCAGCCACCGCTGTCGTCGCCAATGACCGGCCACCAGTGGCGCTGCCCAGCACCGGCTACGAGTGGCGCCACCAACCACCAGTCACCATCGCTACCGGGAACCACCGCCGGCCACTAGGAACCACAATCGAGAACCACCGTTGGCCACCACCCGTCATCACCACTATTTCTAACAAACAACACAAAGTAATGATTCATTTACTTTAGAAGAAATTACATTTTTTTTCCTTTAAGTATGTTTAAAGTTATGGATCTTGTCTTGAAACTTTAATAATTACACTGAGTGTTTTTTATTTAAAAATTTATCACACTTCATATCCTTTCTACTAACTAAAGTTAATTTTTTAGTTAGTTTTGTGTGAATGTATCATTTTCCCCTTATCCCTTAAAGGACGAAATCTGCAATTTTCCTTAATCTTTTACTTTTCCATTTTTTTTATTTAATTTACTTTATCTTTTTTTAATCACTTTTTATTTGATAAACTTATCTGAAATATTATTACTTAAATATTTTTTATAAACATAATTTAATCTATAGGTTTTTTTAATTTGTTATATTTTTAGTTTTTGAAAATTAGTTATCTACCTTTCTAATCATACGAAAACAAGATGGAGAGCTTACAATATTTTTTATGTTATAAAATTTAAACTAGTAATCGATTTTGTTTCTTCATCTTTTTTTATTACCTTTTTGGTATAAGAATTTTCAACTATTTTAAACTGTTTGACTTACGGTTTATATTAAAAACCTATTAGAGACCGTATGATTTTAGTATATTACTTTTTATATTTTACATGGTTATAATTAATCTAAGTTGAGCTATATGTATAATTAAACGTTGATTAATATATGTAACATTTAAGTGATTTACTGAAAAGGTTCAATAAATATAATCGTAAAACCAAATCAAAGTAAACCCTTAGTAATTGTTTGATTTGGTTTCGTTTTAATTTTAAGTGGTTTGGTTTTGATTTCCATTAACAAAAAAATATTATTAAAAGTTTAAATAAAACCATGAATAAAACTAGATTTAATAAAAAAGTTGAATGTTTGTTTAAAAACTTCAAGTAGTTCTTTAGTAACCTTTTACTATATTTTATTTTAAATTAAAGTTACGTGCTATCACACTATATTTATATTTAAAAACAAAACATTTGATTGAATACGAAAAATTAAATATTCATATCGTAAACCAAAATCTTACTTCCGGTTTCGAATATAAACCATAAACCAAATAAATTAAAACGATTAAAAAAATCTTATATCAAAAAAGTTAAAAATCTAGTTGCATAATTTCTATTAGTTCTATTACAAAGGTAATGAATAAATTAAAAAATAAAAAAATTATACGAAAAAAAATCCATAAATAAAAGTACATTGTATAAAAAAATAAAACTAAATTATTACTAATATTTATGATGATTTCTTTAAACAAAAGGGTCTAAAAATAAATAAAAGTAAAAAAAACAAAATTATAATAATAATAATAATAAAAGATTAATAATAACAAATTTCATCATTTTATAGGTTAAAGGCAAAATGACTATTAAGAAAATAAAAAGTGGTTAGAAAAGAGGAAAAAATTTTAAAGAGAAGTAAAGTAAATAAAATAAAAACAAAAAAGGAAAAAAAAATAAAAGATTAGTGGAAATTACATATTTCGTCCTTTAAGTAAGGGTAAAATGATTTTTTACAAAAAAACTAACTGAAAATTTAACTTTTGTTAGCAGAAATGATATAAAGCGTGATAAGTTTTTAAATAACGGACGCTCAGTGTAATTATAAAAGTTTAAGGACAATATCTATAATTTTAAGTATACTTAAAAGACAAAATTTATAATTTAATCTTTATTTTAAAATTTTTATTATTTCGTTTATTTTATTATCGCACGCCAAACAAAATTTAGTTGTTTATATACCAATTTCTATTTTATATAAATTAACTATGATTTTTATATATAAATTAACTATGATTATTAATTGAACGATCGAAGTGGCGTGTGTCACACTCTATAGTCTATACATCAAATTATCAAGGTTATCTACTATCTACTATGGTATAATATATCAATATATCATATCAAATAAAAGTAGAAAACCCTCATTTGTACTCTGTTCTTCATCTATATCTTCCACTGTAGTAAACCAAATTCTTCTTTAAGTTCTTGTGATCTACACCTTTTGATCTCAGATACAACATGGTGAAGGATCGCAAAGTAGGTGTGGCGATGGATTTCTCAAAGAGCAGCAAAGCAGCGTTGCAATGGGCGATTGATAACTTAGCTGACAAAGGCGATACGTTCTACATCATCCACATCAAATCTCTCTCCGGCGATGAATCTCGCAACAAGCTATGGGAGACCTCTGGCTCTCGTAAGCTCCGATCTATCGATTATTCATTGTTCGTTTCTTCGTTTTATGATTTGATTTTGTTTAGTGTTGATCTGTTGATTGATTTGGTTGTGTGTGCGAGATCAGCGTTGATTCCGTTGTCGGAGTTCCGTGAGCCGGAGGTCATGGCGAAGTATGACGTGAAAACGGATGTTGAGGTGCTTGATATGCTTGATACTGGAGCTAGACAGAAAGAGGTTTTCACTTCGCTTAATTCTCCTACGATACTCATTTCCTCATTCGTTATTGTCGATTTGAGCTTTTGATTAAGATTTATGTGCTTTTAGCTTAATCTATATTGATATGAAACTGCGTTGAATTGAATCTATTACGGATACAATCAGATCCAGATTTCATAGCGAATTAAATCATCTGTAGCTTAAATTTGATAATCTAGTGTTCAATGATCACTTGAATATGCTTATTGCTTCTGCTCATGAATATTCATCGTTTCTGTATTCATCGCCTTGATCTGAACTTTAATTTCTCAATTTGGAGTATAACGATACTGGAATGGTGATTAATTGATTATAGGTTTGTTTATAGACAATCTAATCAATGAAACAGGTGTAGATTAAGAGATTTATTGCATTAATTCGGGATTATCAGATAGTTTTACATAATTGTTTGATATATGATTGATTAGATTCAAGTTGTGACCAAATTGTACTGGGGAGACGCGAGGGAGAAGCTGATTGAAGCGATTGAAGATCTAAAACTGGATACAATGGTCATGGGTAGCAGAGGACTTAGTGCTCTCAAGAGGTAATCTTTCAGATTTTTCTAATGTGTCTTGTACTCTTATCATAAACTTATATATACATTAAAACTCTCTGAATTGTTTGCTCATATTTTTTTTTAATCTTTAGCTAATGAGTGTCTAAAATAAACCAGATCCGCATGTAGTGACAAATTAACCCAGGATTTTGATTTCACGAGGGCTTTTTATGAATGTCTTCGGTGAATTTGGATCACTGATTATATATTAGACATAAAAACAAGTATCGGATGCTAGATAATACTAACAAGAAGGTTCTTTGAGTCACTTGACCTCTGTGTACCACCGCTTGGCTCCAGAAGTACAATATAGCAAAAAATCTAGGACGACTAGTTCTAGTTCGTTACCTGTCTCTACTAGTCCGGTCCAAAGCAAAGTTTATTTTAGTTAATTTTAATGAAACATCACGTGTTTAGTCTAAAATTAGTCTTCAGTTACTATTTACTATTTGATCAAGTTTGGTATGTCTTAAATATTTTTCTAATCATCCAATATATGAAAATTATGATTACTATAAAAGAAACTTAATGTGTTATGTTGTGATATTGCGCATAGGTAACTTAATTAATGTGTGTATGTTGCGATATAGCGTATAGGTAACGATATTTAATTTATGTGCGATTTTAATATTGCAGGATAATTCTAGGAAGCGTCACGGACTATTTGGTGACTCACGCACCTTGTCCCATCACCGTTGTCAAAGACAAGCACTGAACTTGCTCGGTACTATCAATAAGGCATAACGTACTACCACTTCATGCAGTTGTGTTTTCCTTTCATTTTCTGCTTTATTCTATTTGTCTCCATGTGATGTGATAGTGACGTTCAAAACCTAAGCCTTAAATTATTAACATACTAGATAGCGTTTATTCGGTTAATACTTGTGCTATGCGGCAAAAGCGTGAAGGTTAAATCTGAAGATTGTAAATGTATGTATAAATAAGCACATTGCATGTTCGGTTAACATAAAAAATAAAACAATAGCCTCGTGGTTGCATGATACAATGAGAGTGTAAGAATTATGTGACAAAAAGAAATAACATAAAGTAAAAACGTCCTTGCATATTTAAACAAAACAAAAAAATAAACTAAAACGTCTAGGAAAATAAAAGTTATGTATATCAACTTGTAGACACAAAAAGTATCAACCTATAGGGTTTCGAATAAAATTTAGGATGACAACTAGTGAAACGTATATCGAAACTTTGATAAAAGTAGAAAAAATATACTATAAGGTGTCATGTCACATGTGTCGATACAAGGTTGGGAAAAAAAGAAAAAAACAATAACTTAAAAGTATTTTGTTATAGGTTAAAAGAAACTCCAAGTGCATGTGGGTGTGAATTTGTATGCAAAGTGAGAGTAGGATTGACTAAATCTCCGCACACCATCACTTGCATTTTATTAATATAGTTCGGTGCCCGCATAATAAGACATATAGCACAGCACCAAGGTTGATGATTTTAAAAGTATGTTCGAGTGGTTCAGATCAGTTTTTAGACAAAACAACGGAGAATGTGGAACAAAAATAAAATTGTACTCATTTTTAAAAGGCTTTTAATATACAAACAATATAATTTTTTGTTCTTGTTTTCTATGATGTATCTTTTTTTAAATACATATACTAGTAAATTGGAATTTAGTATCTATATTACCAAATATATTATTTATTAAATAATATGTCATTAAATAACAAAATAAATTGGATTATAATAATTACATAAAAACAAGGGTGAAAAACATATTCCACCCTCTAAAATTCTTTAATGGCATATATACCCAAGCAAAAAATTTAAATGCATATATCTCCTTACAAAACCTCATAATTAGCAAATTAAAAGTAGTTTGTGTAATGACTAATTTGCCCTTATTCTTATTAAAACTTTATAATTGACAAATTTTCCCTTTTACAATTTTTTTACATTTATGTGTTTTGTAGTCAAACAAAATAAAAGTAACAAAGTTCTTAAACCAAATTACTTATACTCATGACGAACCTTACTCGTTGAATTTGTTGTTTATTAGATAAGGGTTTTTTTTCACCTAAACAATAGTTGAATCATGGAGATATTTGTAGGCAATAATTTCAATAGTATCCAAAAAACATTGACATAACAATAGTCATGAAACTAGTGGTAATAGTCAAAAAAACATTGACATAATAATATCCAAAAAAACAAAACAAAATACCAACTTTTTAATCCATTACAATTGATTCTGAGGTGCCGAATTTTTGGAAGTTTTTTTATGGTATTCATACTCACCACAACGCCCACATTTATGTCCTTTTTTATGGCCCATCACTTGATTTAATTTTATTCTTTCTTGGTCTTCCAAGAGGCCGTTTGATTATAAGTGCGTAAATCTTCTCCCCAGTCTGCACCCATTGATTCTTTGTACGCATAGGAGCAATTTCTAGAGCATAAACTAGTATATATTTTTCAATTGTGAAGTAAGAATCAACAAATTTATCCCATTCATCCCTTATAAATGCAATAAAAGCGGATGCATGTATACATGGAACACCTCTAACTTGCCAAACCCTGCAACTGCATGTTCGCTCATCAAGTATGACCTCCCACCGCTTTTCCCCAAATTTAACTTCTGCTCGATTTTCACCACCTCTACATACTTCGTACTCGCCCAAATTCTACATGCAACATAGAAAATACATTAAAAATCACACAAATTTTAAACAATTAATATAGAACAAATAAAATAAAAATACACTAACCTTGGAGATTCGTTTGAGATAATTCTTAGTCTTAGGTACTAGTGCACCCTTTTATTGGTTTAGAATCCTTCGTTTTTTGTCTAATCGTACCATAATCTTCTCCCTAATAGAATCAAGGAGGTCAAGAACCGGCTTATAACGCAATTCATCAATCCAAGAATTAAATGCCTTTGATATGTTGTTAGTAAAATAATCACACTTGCATGTTGTCCCAAACTTGCATCGACTCCATATTTTGTTGTGATTGTCAGTAATGTACGCCAATGCTTCTTTACTTGTTTCACCTATTTCAGTTAATAATCTATCATGCTCGGTAACATTATACGTTCTTACAACCCGCTATAAATTTCTACTAAAAAATCCCTATGAAAGTGTTTCTTGAAATTGCTAGACAAGTGTCTTATGCACTCTCTATGCTCTGCTGTAGGAAAAACTAGTGTAACTGCAACTTCCAAACCTTTCTGCATGTCAGATGATATAGCAAGACCATTAGATGTTCCAGTTGCTTTCTTAAGTAACTCAAGAAACCAAATCCATGACTTTTTGTTTTCTGATTCTAATATACCATAGGCCATCAGAAAATTTGAATTGTTACCGTCAACACTTGTTGCAGAGACTAGGACCCCATTGAACCTCCCTTTCAAATGACAGGCATCAAGAGCAATATAAGGGCGACAACCATTAAGAATCTCATTCGAACAAGCTATTAGTGATATAAAAACCGTAAAAATAGTTTCTTGTCGCTGTCTTTCTCTTAATCAATGTCAACAACACTACCTGCATTTTGTTGTAGTAGTTCTTCTTTGTAGTCGTTCATTTTCATGAAAGAGTCTTCCCACTTGCCAAAAATTTCAGCATAAGCTTGCTCTTTCCCTCTACGAACTTTATCATATGATACATCAACATTGTAGTTATTCATAACCCACTTTTGGAGTTCTTTGGGAGAGACATCTCCATTAGATTTTAGCTTGTCTTTAACCACACTAGCAATCCATCCTTGAGATGCAACTTTGTTACCACCCTTTTTGCTTCTAATGCAAGAATGTTATTCTACAAATGTCTTAACCTACATGATTTTTATACACAAGCACAACTTATTAATAGAAAAAGTAATTCGGTTGAGAGAGTTAACTGATAAAGTAAACCTATACCACATACATAACTTCATGTATAAGTGTTACTTTTTTCAAATTGAATAAAGTGAACCTATACCACATAAAAAAGTATTTAATTCCATTCCGACTAATTGAAGTGGTAAGTAAAAAACTTTACCTCGAATGTGATCCCATCTTGTTTGAGTGAGGCATGAATTCTCCATTTACAATCTTTGTCTACATATTTTGTCGTGACTCGTGTGGGCTCACTTTTCTCAATAAAGTATTTAAATTCATTAATCAACGCATAATGGATTAATGCTCTTCTAAATACGTTAACATTATCAAATGTCGAGTTCATTTTCATGGTTGGACTTTTCTTGCTAGAAGATTCCTTTTAGAAATTATGCATCTCTAATTCACTATCAGAACTATAATGACTATGATAGCTTTCACCCCCTAAGTAATACTCTGATTCTTCCCCATCATGTGATTTATTATTGACTTCACCATCACCCCTTCAAAACATGCATAATTTTTATCAAATTTAATTATGGTGCACATCATATTAATATCACTTGAAAATAACATGTACCTTTGGTCCGTTGAAGATATTTCAACATAATCACCTATTGTCACATTAACACTTGATTCTTTCTCTGTTGTCACGTAAACAATTAATTCTGTTTCAACCTCATACATTCTAAGCATTAACTGAAAGTTCTCATGAGAATCAAGGTTGATAAAAGATTGCTCCGTGGCATACTTGTTAACAAAACAAATTGTGAAAACCAGATTCCTATTTTGAGGGATAACGCTTTCTAACCTCTTCAATTAAATCATCAAAACTGTACTTGTATGTGTCAATGTATATACATTTTTGATAGCCAAAACAATATCTTTTCCTATATGAGTTCTTAGCAAACCGAAAGTAGCCTCCATATTTTAGTTTTATCTTATACTTCGATGGCTCTAGTGTTGGTGATTGAGGCATTATCTCCCATGTTGGGATTACATGTACATTATCATCTCCCATCTTGAATAAACTATTTATAAAAAACAAAAACAATATTAGCAGATCAATAATGGAGAAAAAACAAGGAACTCGATGGAACTTCAACATCGAGCAAAAACTATTTGTAAACCCAACTGGGTAGTATAGTATACAAAAGTTATGTAAACACCAATAAGAGTCTTACATAAAAGATTGAATAACAAAATCAGTAGCTTTTGCAAATAATTGAATTCAACATCCAATATTTCACATTGAACATAATTAGAATTAAATATTATAACTAGCTTGAATGTTTGAAAAAGACAAAATCAAAACATTAATTCATCCCATATTCCACTATTAAACAATTTACTATTAACTATTCAATTTAAAAAATCATTGATTCTGTACCTGCAGTATATATGTTTAGATAGATACATGCATCGCATGTATATCCCACATGTGTGGGTTCAATGATTTCATTTAAACTATGCATCCCATGTATATCCCACAAGTGCGGGTTTAATGAATTCATTTAAACTACTTGCTAAAACGTAAAAATCGACCAAAACATACCTGATAGAGGGAGATGGTAGATGCGAGAGAGGATGTCAACGCCGAATGGGTGTGAAGGAGATGGATGATCGATGTCGAATGGATGCAAAGGATGGACGAGCGATCGATTGCAGAAGTCGAATGGATTGAGGGAGATCGATGATTGATGTACATTGAAGGAGATGAATGATCGATGTAGAATGAATGAGATGAATGATCTATGATTTTGTTTAAACCTAATGGGGGGTAATATTGTCATAATAATTAATTGGATATATATGCAGTTAAAGTTTTTAGTTGGGTATATATGCATTTAAGGGATGTTTAAGAGGATATATATGAAATTGATCCTAAAAAGAATATGCCATTCATTAAACAACAAAATTATGTCATAATAATCAAAATTCTCAAACACAAAAAAGGTTCCTATTAGTGTAACTGAACTGACTAATTATCAATATGATCATAGTATCTATCAAATAAGTCAGGAGACGCGGATTGTACACTTATTTGAGTTTATTGTAATCTTCATTTCTATAAACAATATTGAGGATTTCAAGGGGGCGTTTTGGTGGGGGTTTGGGGGCAGTGCCCCTGGTAGCGGGGTTCAAGGGGTGGCAGACTTTGGCAGGATTCAAAGGGCAGTTTGAAAATTTTTTATTTTTATAAAAAATGGCTTCATTTAAAATTGTTTTTTTAAAATTTCTCATGTGAAACTCCATTGGAAAAAAAGGCAATTTTTTAGTCATATTGAACTGGAAAATAAAAACTCCCTAACGACAATTTTCCACTCCTCCCTGAAATTGAATTGTCTTTTAAATTTGATCATTCTTGATTTTTTTTTTCACAAAACACATACAAAATTTCATACTTTGATCCTGATTAATATCTGAGTCGTATCCGATTAATATATTCAGGTGAAACATCAAATAATTTTAATCTGAAATTAATCACATGACTCTTAAGCTATCCATGTTTTAGTTTTAGATTCTCTACAAAAACATGTCGAGTATTCATTCGATTCCTGCAACCATATGATCTTACAACAGATCCTAATTGATCTTACTCGTAAGATCTCAATCTAAATCAACTTTGTTTGACTTCAATTGACTAATTAAACCCATAAGAACATATTTCATAAAATCATACAACATAAACAATTTACCAACGAAAAGTTAAAAGCATTGATAGTCTAAACCTTTCAATTAAGATCACTATTACTCGTATTGCAGTAGTGCTTTTGTGTTTAACTATAAATCTTTTGTAGTGTAGTGGAGAGGAGTGAAGTGATAGAAGGTAGGGTTGCGAATGAGCCGAACAATTACGAATAAGTCATTGTTCGTGTAGGTTCATTAACAAAATAACAAGTTCATGAACAGTTCACGAACACTTATCTAACAAGAATATTTATGATTCATGTTCGTTCATTAAGGAAATGAACATGTTCATGAACTGTTCGCGAACACTTACCAAATGTAAACAAACATAAACAAAGACAAATGAGCACAAATAAATGTTTTTTGAGCATAAACGGACACAAATAGAAGTTCCTTAACAAAAAATACAAGCGATCATACATTTATTATATAACAAAATCACAAACATTACGGATAATCCATAAAAAATAAATAAATATTTAATATAATTGTCACTAACAAAATCTTTAAATAAACGAACACATTATCGAAAGTTTATAAACATAAATTAACGAATGTGGCATCTGTCATGTTCGTTCTTTTAACTTAATGAATGGAATTTTCTTGTTCGTGTTTGTTCGTTTATTAAACGGACGAACATAAACGAACTTCCCAACAAACGGTTCACGAATTATTCGTTAAATGTTCCATTCGTTTCGGAACTAGATGTGCAGGTAATTTGCATGCATTAATTGTAATTAATTGTATGTTTTTAATACTTAAGGTCAAATTGGTTTATATTTACAGTTAAAATATTTTAAGATACCACGGTATTTATCATCTATCAATACTAATGAAAGAAGATTTTTTGTCACTTGTCATATTTTTAACTCACCTTTTTGCCACTTGTTAAATTTTTACATATTTACACATTGATTTCCCTTCAAAGGATATTATAATAATTTAAATATTAATACAAGTTTCTCTCTCTTATTAAAAATTAATTTTATTAATTACTATAATTCTCTCTCTTATCTAGATTTTTTGAAATCAAACTATATTTTTTAAAAATATATATTTTATTAAGTAAGTTAAAAATTACATCTTTTAATTAAAATCTAAATAATAAAAAAAATTATATAATA
>BJCM01062165.1:0-12656 GCA_018326385.1 Flaveria bidentis | reverse complement strand
AACTTCATGCGACTGACTCAGTCGCACGACTGAACACTCAGTCGTACGAATGGATCAACCGCATGGCTCAATCACACGAATGAACCATGCTAATGGTTCAGTCGCCCGAATGAGCAACCCTAACCTATAAATACCACCTAATTCGTGGAAAAACTTAAGCATTCAATCCACTTTGACTCCAGATGTACCCTAGCCATCTAGAATCCTCTAAGTTCGTACTCCAAGTTCATAGAACGTTGTAGGTCGATTCCTAATCGATTCTTGAAATTAGATTCAATACATTAGTGTGTCTATATGCGTTCTCACTGATTGGATTGCCAATCAAATAGGATTCTGCACTATTTGGTTTGGTTTAACAGTTTAATCAGTTGGTGTTTCGTTCAAATACCAGATCCTAACATCTGGCCTGTTTTTGTTTCTTCAACCCTTTCTTTACCTCTTTCTCAAACTGATCAACATGTTCTTTGTTGCATATGTCAAAACCGATTCCCTATCTTAATTTTGAAGATTGAGGGTCAGATTGAATTTTAACTGTTGAAATCATTGAGCTCTTTTGTTTCTTTTATAGTGAAACCTTATCTGATTTGCTTGAATTATTTGGAGATATGATCTCATTATCAGAACTGCTTTCAGCAAAGGGTTTCAGTAACTTCACAAATTTCTTTTTACCTTTTGAAACAGCAGGTATGAATTTCATAAAAGGAACAATTGCCTTGATTGGGCTTGAGGGTTTGATGAAACTCACTTCCTTGTCTGAACACTCTTTGATTTTAATTGGGTGTCCTAATATGATTTTATCCCTATTTTTTTCAATGTAAACATTTGGTTGGTTTAGAGGATTAGTGATCTGTTTTACTATTGTTTTTGGTTCAATAGTGTTAGGTTCAATTTTCTCATTGACTGTAACAGAGTCAGACATGACAGTGTAATTATCATTGTATGGTGGAGGACAAGAGTTATACCTGATCCTAGACATGTCTTTGGGATCCTTTTGAAAATCAAGCATCTCTTGCAGCTTGACTGAAGACAATTGAAACTTTTCTAGTTTCACTTCAGTAAGTGTATGTTCTGCTTTAGATTGAGCCAACTTTTCAGTCAGTTGCTCATTCTCAGCTACAAGAGTGTACTTTTCACCATGTAATTTTTCAATGTCAGAGATGAGAGATTTTATTTTGATTTCAAAGCCTTTTATTTCTCTCTTGAGCATCTCTGACTTAACTTTTTCCTCTATTATTTTGTCTACAAGTTTATGGTTGTGCTCTTTATAACCTTGTTGTTCAATAATGCATTTATCACTACACATGTTAGATTTTACCTCAGAAGGCATAGGAGATGGACCATCGTTGATGTGAGCCATGAGTGCATGATTTTGAAATTGAGGCTTGACTTCCTCTGCATACAGGCTCCAGTCATATACTCCATCTGGCTTAATCATGAGAGCATTTACAGATGACTGACTGCTTCCATGAACTTGGTTTGTCAGTTGAGGTTGATTCTAATATGATTGATGTTGTTATTGATGATGATACTGCTGCTGATGATTATTAGAGTGAAAACTTGAGTTTGGCTGTAAGGATGACTGGCTTTGAGAATTCCTTTGAAAGTTGTTTCTTTTGGGGGCATTGCATTCTCTGGAGAAGTGACCACTCATGCCATAGTTGAAGCACTTCACTTTAGATTTGTCATACCCGAGCTTGGTGTTTTCATTAAGGCTGAGTTTTCTTCCCTTTCTAAAAAACTTCTTAGCTCTTATAGCAATCATGGCCATTTGCCATTACAAATCCATTTCTTCTACATCATCTGGATCTATTTCTTCTAAGTCTTTCTGGATCAGATGTGCTGAGGTGACTTTTCCTCCCAAATAGGCTTCAAAGCTGGAAACAAAGGCATTCTAAATTGCCTTTTGTTCTTTAGATCTTATATCATTAGGAGTGTTTATAGGAGTTGCAATGAATCCTGATGCTTGGGATGATGTTGATGGATGGTTAATTGGTGGAGTTGCAATGAATCCAGTGATTTTCAGTTGATCTCTTGAAGAGATAAAATCATCCTCCTCAGTTGTGAAGGCATTTTCCACAAAATGAGAGTCTGATGTAAACTTGTATGCTTCAATCTCTTTGGGTCCACCTAAGTTTCTGCTTCTTTCATCTAGCTCAAGTGATTCTATCTTGGCTACCATTATATCCAAGGTAGTACTCTCAAGATCAAGAGTGTTCTTCAACATGGTCACATTTTGTTTCCAGGTCTCTAGAAGACTGTGCAGCATTTTCTTGTTTAACTCTTTGACTTTATAAGTGACACCCATGATTTCCAAGTCATTACCAATTGCACAAATCTGTGTAGTTGTTTAGATATGGACTCCCATTTGGAGTGATGAAATGTTTCATACTGATTAACAAGTTTATCCTTTTTATTCTCTGCAACTTCACTACTTCCCTCACACATAATTAGCACTGCATCCCATACTGCTTTTGAAGTACCATACTTTTCCAGCCTTTTCAGCACTTCCATCTTGAGTGCTTGAGTGAGTATGGAGTAAGCTTTGAGATTAATCTTGATTTTCTTGTAGTCATCATCATCAAGAGTCAGATCCTCAATGGGTATTCTTGATGTTTTGTAGATGGCAGCTTGATCTACAGACAGAGTAACAGGGATGTGTGGCCCCTTGCATATTGAGATCCAAAAGTCAGGACCTACACCTGTAATGTAATTTCTGAATCTAATTTTCCATTGCTTAGACTTAGATTTGTGTTTAAGCATTGGAGGTTTAGGTGTATGGCTATGTTCTGAAAAACTATGTGAATCCATTTTAACAAAGTATTGTTAACTTTTTAATGTAAATTAGATAAGTTTTTAAGTTCTTTAAGTCCAACTTGTCTAAATCATCTAAAACAAGCTATCAGAAGCAGATCTGTTAAGTTTCTTAGTTTCTATTAATGCCTTTTGTTATACTGACTGTTCACAGCTTCCAAAGTGGGTATTTTTGGTTTGTTCTTGAGGGTAAGGAAGTATGAACAGTAACTATTGAAGAGTATATTATGTTGTTTACTAAGTAGAGGTGATAAAACACTCCACTAGCAACTCGATCACCAGATCAATCAAGTTCTATTCAGATTTTGGGTAGATCCGAAAAAGAACCGAGAGCCAAAGCTCTGATACCAATTCACTGGGTGGTGAGATTAAGATTCTCACTAGGATCGAATATAGTGATCAAGTCAGAGATTGAATGGCAGAAACAAACAATTAATAAACATTCAATGCAGGAATATACTCATAAAAGCTTTGTATATAATGATGAAGGTGATTGATTACAATAAATGCTAGTGTTTTAGCAAGAATAGTAATAATGCTCCTTGAGAATGTGTAATACAAAATATTCTAATTGTCTATCAACAGTCACCTCATGTACGAGGTATTCTATTTTATTTATAGGCTGACAAGATGCCTTTTTACAAAATGACTAAACTACCCTTGACCTATACATCAGAACTAGTCTAAGTCTTCATCAGCATTTCTTCTGTTCATCTGCATTGACAAATGCGAATGAGTTGTTCTTGATCACCATTTCTTCTCTTGTCATCCGCATTAGTAGTTGGTCATCCGCATTGGGTAATGCGGGTGAACAAATACTTATGCATATTTGTTGGTGGATGTCTTGTCCGTATAATTTTGACTATCTGCATTTGTTAATATGGAAGAATGAACACTTGTTAGCATTTGTTCTATGTCTTCCGCATTTACAAATGTGGTTAGTCAACACTTGGTTCTTCTCAGCAGATTCTTCATCCGCATTATTTCTTGGACTTAGGGAGTTTCTAGTAGAACAACCATCAACTCACCAATTGAATTGGCATGTATGATCCTTTAGGGTCCAACAAAAAGGATTTGAGGGACTATGTGTCTTGGTTTGACTATGGGGCTCTTGGTTGCGATCATAGTCAGCAGACCTAGCTAGTCTTTGACGATCAAGGTGTTGATTACAGAATAATCATGTCTTTTATAAAAGGAAATTATGATAACCTTTTGTATAAACCTGTGAACTCACCAGCTTTTTTGCTAAAACTTTTGGGCATGTTTTTCAAGAGATTAGGCATGCATGGGAATGAAAAAGGTTTTTTAAAAGCAAACCTATCAAATTTGGATACCACCTTTGGGATAAATTCCGCTGCCAATTAAAATCAATGTTTTTGTTAAAAACAATGTTATGTTATTACAATTTAAATTTTAAATTTCAGACTTCTACTTGTTGATGTAATGACATTTTAATATTAATATTTAATATAGTATTTATGATATGTTTGCTCGATAATTGTTTGAATAATCCAACTTTCGTTATCTCTGCCGCACGCGTGCCCTTCCAGTGCGCTTTTCGGGGTGTGACAGAAGTTGGTATCAGAGCCAACAGTTATAGCAAACTAGAAAATGTTTTTCGAAAATCTAGACTATAATCCAAAATGTTTTTAAGTTAAAAAATTTTCTTTCCCAAGTGTTCCTTGTCATGCATGCGTTGAATTAATGATGTTTCTGTTTATTGTTCTTTAAAAGGAATTAATTATAGATGTCTTTAGTTAGAAAATTTAATACGGATATTCATGTGTCACAGATGCCTTCCCAAACCCCGTTCATTTTGATCCATGACTCCGATACTATCTACGAGGATCATATGTATTTTGAACTAAATATCTCTCTCATTAAAATCATCAATATGGTGTTAGATTTTAATGAATGATGTGATTATCTAAATGTTGTAATTGTATGCGTATTATTATTACGCATTTTGATAGTATTTCTTAAATATCATTTATTCTCTTTTGTTTCATACATAACAGAAGTTAATTCATGGCACCTAACATGCAAAATACCACTGGTGCTAGACATACTGTACCTACCACTGCCAAAGAGATAGCACAATTGATATCCCAACATGTCAACTTTGCACTCAAACAACATGACGCAAATGCTAGGCATGGTAGAGGACGTGGAACCATGGGTGGTTCCAGTGGAGGCATTTTCAATGGAAATCCCCCTGGGAGTCAAGCTCAGGGATGTACTTACAAGACATTCCAAGCTTGTAATCCATGTATCTTTTCAGGAGCTGAAGGTATTCTTGATATTATTAGATGGATAGAGAAGATGGAATCTGTGATGGCAATCAACAACTATGCTAATCAGCGAGTGATGTATCGCACATGTTCATTACAAGATGAAGTACTGAGCTGGTGGAATTCACAAGTTCAGAACCTAGGAGAGGAAGCTACGTTTGGTCTCTCTTGGAACCAATTAAAGGAAATGTTGCTTAAGGAGTATTGTCCTTGCAATGAACTTCAAAAGATCAAGACTAAGGTATGAAATCTGACTATGGAAGGTGCGGAAGTTAGGGCCTACACTTCCAGGTTTAATGATCTAGCAAGACTTGTATCCCGAATGGCGACTCCAGACTACGTCAGGATTGAGAGATATATTTGGGGATTGGCACCCCAGAGCAGAGGCATGGTTACAGCATCAAACCCTACCACAATGCAAAGCATAGTGGCACCAGCTAATTCATTGACTGGTGATGCTATTCGGAGAGGTGTGCTAGTCAAGAAAGGGGATACTTGTAAAAAGCCCATGGAGAATGAAAGGAAGGTAGTGGAGACTGATAAGAGAATTGTGGAGAATAAGAAGAAGTGGACTAGAATTTCAAGAACCAATCTCGCAATCAGAAGAATCAAAGGGTTGGATCGGGAAAGATGTATGCTGCGAACTTGCAGGAGGCAAGGAGACAAGCTAGTGTACAGCTGAGGTATAGCAAGTGTAATCTTCATAATGGTGGTAACTGTAATGTGAATGTATGTTCAAGATGTAACAAGTATGGACATCAAGCTCAGAATTGTCGAGTGAGGTTGACTGAGAAGCCCGAGAAAAATGGGCGAATGTGTTTTGAATATGGAGTTGAAGGTCACTACAACAGGGATTTCCCCAAGCTAAAAGGATCAAATGCAAAGGGCAGGGTGTTTGATATGAATGCCAAGGAGGCAAGGCAGGTTTCGTCCATCGTTATTGGTACGTTCCGTGTCAACAACCATTTCACATCTATATTATTTGATATTGGAGCTGAGATGAGTTTTGTCTCAAAGAACTTTGAACCATTACTTGGCCTTAGATCTAGTAAATTAGATAAGAAATATATCATCGAGCTAGCCAAAGGAAAGATAATTGAGGCGCGTGATGTAGTTAGAGGGTGCACTATGCAGTTAGAGGGTCATTCCTTTAGCATCAACATCCTACCTGTTATGCTTGGTAGTTTTGATATTGTCGTAGGCATAGATTGGTTGTCAAAACATCATGCAGAAGTGGTATGCTACGAGAAGATTATTTGTCTACCTATTCCAAAATGTGGAACTTTGATAATCCAAGGTGATAAAGGTTGACCTACTTTAAAGATTGTAAATATAATGAAGGCTTGCAAGTATTTACATGAAGGGTATCCAGCGTTTCTTGCCAAGGTGGGGGATACTAAGAATGAAAATCAAAAGCTTAAGGACATACCGATAGTTCGAGACTATCTAGATGTCTTTCCTGATGATCTTCCTGGATTACCTCCTTCTTGACAGATTGAATTCTGAATCGACTTAGAACCTGGAGCTAATGCTGTTGCCCGATCACCATATCGATTAGCGCCTTCGGAGATGGAAGAATTGTCTAAGCAATTAGAATAATTGTTGGATAAGGGATTTATAAGACTAAGCTTCTCGCCGTGGGGAGCACCGATCTTGTTTGTTAGGAAGAAAGATGGGTCATTCAGAATGTGCTCGATTATCAAGAATTGAACAAACTAACTAGCAAGAATCGATACCCATTGCCAAGAATTGATGATCTTTTGATCAGCTTCAAGGATCTAGCATCTACTCAAAGATCGATCTGTGATCAGGTTATCATCAGCTATTGATAGCCGAGGAAGATGTTCCAAAGACAACACTCAGAACCTATTACGATCATTACGAGTTTCTGGTTATTCCATTTGGACTGACAAATGCACCTGTTGTGTTCATGGATCTTATGAATAGAGTATGCAAACCTTACTTAGATAAGTTTGTAATAGTATTTATTGATGATATACTAGTCTATTTAAGAACCAAGAAAGATGATGAACAACATCTGAAGATCATCTTAGAGATGTTAAGAAAAGAGAAACTGTATGCAAAGTTCTCAAAATGCGAATTCTGGATTCGACAAGTTCACTTTCGTGGACATATCGTTAATGGGAAAGGCATACATGTAGATCCGGCTAAGATTGAAGCAATCAAGAACTGGGAGGCACCCAAGTCCTTGACCAAAGCACGTCAGTTTCTTGGATTGGTTGGTTATTATAAGAGTTCCATTGAAAATTTCTCAAAGATAGCATAGTCGTCGATGCTATTCACTCAAAAAGATAGGAAGTACGATTGGACCGATAAGCAAGAGGCAACTTTTCAGTTGCTGAAGTAGAAATTATGTAGTGATCCTATTCTATCTCTTCTTGAAGGAACATAAAGGTTCATTGTGTACTGTGATGCGTCCCATTTAGGTCTTGGTTGTGTGTTGATGTAGAAAGATAAGGTCATAGCCTATGCATCCAGACAATTAAAGGTGCATGAGAACAACTACACCACTCATGATTTAGAGTTGGGAGCGGTGGTTTTTGCACTCAAGATTTGGAGGCATTACCTATACGGTACAAAGTGTGTTATTTTCACAGATTATAAGAGTCTTCAGCATATCTCCAATCAGAAAGAGCTTAACATGAGGAAACATCGATGGGTAGAGTTGCTAAATGATATGATTATGAGATTCGCTATCATCCCGGAAAGGCCAACGTTGTGGCCAATACATGAGTAGAAAGAAAAATTATAAGCCTAAGCGTGTTCGCGCTTTAGAGCTAAATATTCATTTGGGTCTTGATACTTAAATCCACGATTCTCAAGTCAAAGCTCTAAAAGACGAGAATTTAAAGAATGAAGGATTGAAAGGCATGGTAAATGTACTTCATGGACCGAATCTGGGTTCCGCGTTTTGGAAACCTACGTGAACTGATTTTGGATGAAGCCCATAAATCTAAGTATTCAATTCACCCCGGATCTGATAAGATATACAAATATGTGAAGGAACATTATTAGTGGCCCAATATGAAGGGTGAGATAGCAACCTACTTGGGCAAGTGTTTGACATGTTCTAGAGTGAAGGTAGAATATCAAAAGCCATCAGGACTTCTTTAATAACTAGAGATTCCTCAATTGAAATGGGAGAGAATAGCAATGGACTTTTTCTTGAAATTACCCCGAACGTCTAGTGGTCACGACACTATTTGGATAATCATTGACAGATTGACCAAGGCGGCTCATTTTCTACCCATTAAGGAAACTAATCGGATGGAAAAGTCCACCAGAATCTACCATAAGAAGGTGGTATCTCGTCATAGAGTACCGATCTCGATAATCTCTGACAGAGACAGTCGCTTTACCTCAAGGTTCTAGCAATCCTTACACCAAGCATTGGGTAGTCATTTGAACGTGAGTACTGCCTACCATCCACACACAGACGGTCAAAGGGAAAGGACTATTCAAATGTTGGAACATCTGCTCCGAGTTTGTGTGATTGACTTTGGAGGTAATTAGGATACTCATCTGCCCTTAGTTGAGTTTTCGTACAATAACAGTTATCGAGTATTATCAAAACTGCTCCACTTGAAGCTTTATATGGAAGAAAGTGTCGCTCGCCACTTTGCTGGGCGGAAGTTGAAGAGGAACAACTAACTGGAACTTAGCTTATCCAAGAGACTACAGACAAGATCGTTCAAATCAGAAAGAGGTTAGAAGCAACTGCTAGTCGGAAAAGGAGTTATGCCGATAATCGAAGGAAACCACTGGAATTCCAAGTCGGAGACAAAGTTTATCTGAAGGTCTCGCCTTGGGAAGGAGTTGTTCATTTTGGAACACAAGGAAAGCTTAGCCCCCGTTATATCAGACCATTTGAGATTTTGGTGTGAGTTGGTCCCGTTGCTCATCAACTTAAGTTACCTTATGAGCTTAGTGGAATACACAATGTGTTCCATGTATCCAATCTGAAAAAGTGTCTTGCTGATGAAACTCTAGTTATACGACTTGAAGAAGTTTGTATCGATGACAAACTAAATTTCACCGAGGAACAAGTTGAGATTATGGATGGGAGGCTTCAAAAACTTAGAAGGAGTCGGGTAAGTTGGTGAAGGTTAGATGGAACTCTAAGCATGGTCCCGAGTTCACCTGGGAACGACAGGACCAAATAAAGTGCAAGTACCCTAATCTAATTCCCATCTAGATCAAAATCTGGATCTAAAGCTTAAATTTCGGGATGAAATTTCCTTAACATGGGAGACTGTGACATCTTGTGTTACCAGGTCAATATCTGTACGTTAATAAAATATGATAAAATAATTAAATGCATTATAAGATTTAATTTGATAATAATTAATTTTATTTAAGGTCTAGCAACGCCCCTTGATGCAAAGATTTTATAGTTGGTAATTTTTAGAATTACCGCGTCGCGTAGCGATAAAAACATTTAGTCAACGTTGGTGAGAATTTGGTTAATTAAATTTAGTCAATATATGTTGGTTTTATGATTTAATGTATCTTAAGTGAAAATATTATTATTCAGGAATAATAATAATTAATATTATTTACCTTGATCGCATAAAATTAAGACTTTTAAATATTGCCTTGATGCAACGTATAGTCCAATGCATACTGTGTTATACCTTGTATATTTTTAATCTTGACTATTTGCTACTATTATTTAATTTTGTGAACCCTTTAAAAGCCTCAAATTAATACTTTAATTTTGTAGAAAATTTTCACGTAAAAACCTAAACATTTAAGATTTTACAAAAAAATTAACGAGATCGACACCCCTTCGTACTGGGTGGCGTCCCACTTAGGGACCCACTATAAAAAATATCTAGCTTAAAAAACTTATTATTTTAATTTAAAAATCACTAATTTTAAGCTATATATTCACTTGAACACTCCACCCACTTTCCACACTCAACCATTTCTCCATCATTCATCTACACACACTTTCTCTATCATCTGTCTCTAAAACTCATGGCTGAATTCAGCCATAAACACCTTTATTTCCTATGATTTTGATCATCCAAAATTTGTTTCAAGCTTTGATTTCTGTATTTCAAGGACCCCTTATGAGTTTGGTGTAAAACATTGCATAAATCCTATTCAAGGAGAAGAAATCCTTAAGGAAATCATTCTTGAATCTTCAAAAGTTGTTCATCTTAGGTATGAATTTTGAACTTTTATGACATGCAACGTGACTTTTGGATGATTGTTGCAAGAGTTATTTATCAAAAACTAGTTTTTTCTTGAAATCTAAGGTTCCAACAAAGGTTTTTAACAAGAAAATGTGTTTTAAAACAATGTGTGTGTGTGAATGTGTGTATGTGTGTGCCGTAAGTATGTGTATGTGTATGATGATTTTGTGTTTTGATGATCTTTTAATATTTTGTTGATTTCTCTTGCATGCAAGATGATCAAACTTTGGTTTGAGGTTATGAACATTATAAAGAACCCATCTGCAAAAGGAGTTTACCATAATGATAAAATGGGTAATACATGATTGCATGTAAAGAATGATGTTCTTGAACCCATCTTGCACTTTGATTTCATAAAGAATTGAGATAATCCATGAATAATGGTGATCATGATCTGAAATATTTTGATATTCTTATTCAAATTTTACTTAAAAAAAGATAAAAAAAATTAGAATAAAAATACTCAAGTGTTGATTAGACATGAATACTAGAAAATCTTTCATAAAATATAATGGACAAGACAAGTATTTTTGTAAGCTCTGGATAAGTAACTTTAAAAAATATAAAATATAAGTTAAAATTTTAGTAACTTACTTAAAATAAAAGTTTTGATGATTAGGTTTAATCATGTAAATTTTTTACGTTTAAAAGCGCGTTAAAAACGGTGTTTTCGGGTCTAAAACAAATAATTTCTCACAAGTCCGATTTTGGACAGAAAGTAATAAAGTTTTTGAAGTTAAAAACTTATGTTTTTAAGTATATAACAAATCCATAACAAGCAAGATATTCGGTCACACCTTTATACGCGCGAAAAAGCCGAAAACGGACAATTTCGAGTAAAATTAATGGACTGTTTTGGAACTGATTTTTAACAAAATATTTTCATAAGGTTTTTGGTATAAGAGAGTCATATTTAAACATATAAAATTATCATAAGATATATGTGGGTTGAAATACGGTTTATGCGTGTAAAACTATGCGTTTTCGGGTTAAAAATCACCGTATATGGGTGAAATTTGGGTTAAACATAATAGATCATACCTTTATAATAAACATTATCTAAAATAGTTTAATATATATCATACTACTAAAAATGTAATTATTTTTTAAAAAGAATAATAAAAGTTGAGTTGTATTAAATAAAGTAATATTTATAAGTTGATAATATAAGAGATGGTTTTCTTTACTAGAATAAGAATATGGATAGATCTAATTACTTATTTATTTGATTTTTTTGTTTAATCATATATTCATTTATAGATGTGTTTGTTTGTTTGTATAATGCATAACTTAGTAAATTTCACGTTACATTTTTATATACTTTCACAAGTTTATTTTGTGTGTGTATTGTGATTGTTGTTTAAGGGATTAAATGGTTGATGTAATTAATAAATATTTGTCACTTATAATATAAATTATTAAACTAAACCGAAGGTCACCAACGGGTCTTTAAAAAATGGATTTCAATATAAGTATAGTGAGTTGGTTAAAAAAAACTTACGTATTAGACTTATTACTCGACAATTAATAGATCCTTTGTGATTATGGCGTTAATTGGTCGTTTATTTTCCGGGTTTGATTTTTGCTAGATCATCTCCTTGTCACATTTGAAGGTGAGTTTTCACATCTCCTATTTTTAAATAGCGTTTTATTTAACTGTTTTGGGGGAAAACATGCTATAACGATTTTTGTTTATGATATGATTATGGAATAACTGCGTGATCTTTATGATGGCCTTGAGTTATTTTATTATTTGTGCATGGTTACCCTCTTACATAATCATTAATCCTAGTAGGGCCACATGATATATTGGTAGATCTATTGGGTTTGACAACCGCCCTCAGGATCGGTTGCCACCGGTCTGGTATAGACGAAATACATGTTGAAAGGATTTGAGGGACTATGTGTCTTGGTTTGATTATGGGGCTCTTGGTTGCGATCATAGTCAGCGGTACTAGCTAGTCTTTGACGATCTAGTGGTTGATTCCAGAATAATCTTGTCTTTTATAAAAGGAAATTATGATAACCTTTTATATAAACCTTTGAACTCACCAGCTTTTTTGCTGATAAACTTTTGGGCATGTTTTTCAGGAGATTAGGCATGCATGAGAATGAAAATAGTTTTTTAATGACAAACCTATCAATTTTGGATACCACCTTTGCGACAAATTCCGCTTCCGATTAAAATCATTGTTTATGTTAAAAACAATGTTATGTTATTACAACTTAAGTTTTAAATTTAAGACTTCTACTTGTTGATGTAATGACATTTTAATATTAATGTTTAATGATGGTATTCATGATATGTTTGCTCGATAATTGTTGGAATAAT
>BJCM01062164.1:0-29152 GCA_018326385.1 Flaveria bidentis | reverse complement strand
GATTGTAATTCTTTGTATTAGTTTGTGTTTGTATGTTTAGTGATGGATATGTTAAGTCTTGAAAGTAGAGGGACTTAATGTGTAAATGGTTAGTTCTAACTAACACTATAAGTAGGTGATTAGTGTGTATTAGTGGACTGATTTTGATAATTCACTTAAGGAAATATTCAGTGAACGTTGTTAGTTACTTTCTGTTTCTATCAGGGGTCAACTTTAGAATACAATTTTTTGTACATTTTGCGTAAAATGGAAACCAACTTTAGTCAACTTTCTATTGGAACATTTGGTTAAACTTAACCATCATCTCATCAAAACATCAGAACATTTGGCTCAAGGTATCTCTTATAAGTTAGCCACTTTCTCTAGCATGTCGAGAAAAAATGTCAACTTGGTGGATGTTATCGTAAGTGGCAACATTATCGTGTAGTTATCTTTTTTGGAAAAGTCAAGTGCTTTTTTTCTGGTAAATTGCATGCTTGCATGACATAGAAATGCTCTTAAAGTTGGTTAACTTTTTATGAAAATTTCCCCATCTTTTGTTTCCCTTATAAATCTTTTTCCAAGGTTCGGCTTTAATATGTAGTTATTGATCCTAAGATTACCCTTCCCTTTGGACATACACATATCATCATAACTATATATTATATTAGTTATCTGTTTCAAATTATATGCCGTGGATTATTATTGATGACTTCTGTTTTCACAGACCAATTACGATGATCAAGAACAAATCGGGGTACTAGATTGTGGGCATGAGTACCATGTTGAATGTGTGAAGAAGTGGTTGACAATGAAGAACACCTGCCCGATTTGCAAGTCAACAGCAGTTGCTGCGAAAACAAAGGAGTCATAACACTGAAGATACACGAAAAGAAACAAGACGCCTTGAAATGATTTGGGCATCTTGTGATATAAATATACAAGTAAAGAGAGGGTGCTGTTCTTTCTCTTTTTACAAATTATGGTAAATATAGGAACCTGGTTTTTGTATCTTTCTGAGATGAGACAGTCAACAAAGTGTTGAAAAGAAGGTGGACCACCTTTGAAACTTTTTGTACAGACTTTTTTCATGTTGTTTCACTCAATGGATGATCTATCTGGAGTGATATGTACTTGTGATTGTTAATATCAGGTTGAACATTCATTGAATCTTTCTTTGTTTGATATGTTGGTGTTTATGAGGCACTCTGTTTGCCCAATTTGGCACTTTTGATCTCTGTGTTTCCAGTGGTTTGGTCATCTTTTTGCAATGTTTGTACCTCATAAAATCATCAATGCTGAATTCAACTGTAGGAATTGCAAGTTTTGATTTGTTTTATAGTCAACTTTTGTTTCGAAAACTGGTATTTTTGTTAAATCTCAACCCAAGTTAAAAACTCTTTTATAGTCCAAGTCAGTTTGCATATAATATAATGCATGTTTGTCATTATAGTACTTGAACTCGACATCTTTTTAGTTATGTATTTAGATTTCCGATAAAAGTCATTTTCTTTGGAAAGATAATCCCTTTTAGATATATCTAGGGATGATTTATTTGTATAGGGCATCTTTTATTTTAACCCAATAAATTATTTAGAACCATGAAACGGTATAGTATATTTGTACATATGCATAAATGAAAGTCAAGTGGTGGGAGAGAAACAAAAGTGTTACATAAATGTGTCATATATCACATTTAAAGCAATAGATATAAATGTATAATGTAGTTGATATTGTTTTTACATGTTGCAAAAATAACACGGTTAATTTTTTTAACTTATTCAATATTCAAGTAGTCAGAAACTATCACCGATACTATCCAAAAATATTAAGAGCATCCTATTCTATCAAGTGAATCAATGATCCAAAAAACTTGTGACAAAATAAATACTTGAAAAATAGGGTTTCACGATATCTAATAACCAACAAGGACTGGATGAACCATGATCAGCCCTAATATGCATACTTGGTAGAGAAGGAATTGAAACAGAATATTACGATTCAATTGAATAGTTAATTGATTCAAACATCAGTATAATAAAATAGAGGGTTCTTGAGTAATGCTAGTGGTTTAAGGATCATCGGTTTGTTTAATGGTGAACCAGCTTTAAGTTTGGTTGGATCTGCAACCACTGTACATCATCAACCAGATTTTAAAAAATTTACTACTCACATACATCGAATTATCACATATGAATATAAAATTTTGTTTTTCTGTTTACTGTTCACCTGCTGTTTTCGGAAGCAAAGCAAACGGATAAGGTAGCCAATTTGATGTCTGGTTATGTGAACTGCCCGACTGACCGACTACACTACAATTTGATTTCGTTCAAAGAAAAAGTTCAACATTAAAGAACAGCCATACACATTCACACGCGTATGCTGTGTGTATATTATACAAGATCCACTGCAGTTGACATATAAAGCAATACAAAAACAACAATTTGATGTAATACTAGTATGATCTACTTCAAATTTGCTGAAAAACCAATTTGATCAACACCTCTGCCATCGTTCTTAAGTATAAAATCAACATTCTTCACGGCTGAGACATCATCCATCGACCCACAATTAACAGTTTGACCTTCAGGCAATGATGAAGGATTGTTCCTAATGTCAAGTGCTTTTCGGCTAACCACATGGTATATTTGAGTAAAGACTTCAGTGAAAGCATTGTCTACATTTAAGGGCTCCAAAGTCGCCTTTTTCAGCAAATATTTTGGCATCCACAGTGGAAACTGAGAGCAAGTGGCGTAAATTTGATTTTGTTTCCAATTAAAATTATTACAATGTTTGAGTCATTATGGTCTCTGAGCTCTTTTAGCCATCTGTCGACGCTCTAGAAGGACGGTTTGTGGTTTTATAAACAAGCAATGCACCAACACCTTCTCTGTAGATTGCACTTATGACCACACAGTACCTGCTGTTAAAAATTACAAAAATGAACTTTTTGGTCATTATTTGTATTAGTTTCTTATATAGTTGAGTCTAAAATTAACATCTTGAAAAAAATGCAATTCAACTCAATACTTTTTCTTAAAGATATATCAACCCTATAAAGAAAACCATAGATAGACTATTGCTCC
Organism: Flaveria bidentis; assembly: GCA_018326385.1. NCBI lineage: Eukaryota > Viridiplantae > Streptophyta > Magnoliopsida > Asterales > Asteraceae > Flaveria > Flaveria bidentis. The sequence continues at coordinate 26,087 of BJCM01062164.1, read as the reverse complement.
CACATTTCAACCAAAAAATAAAGACTTGTAGCTATATTTTCACTGAATATGTTAACAAACTAAAAACATAATAAAAAGAAAACTAACCTCTTGGCAGGATACCAAATCCAAGTTTTGATGAGCTTGTCATCAGCATACGCTTCTGGTGGCGAATTCAACACCAAGTATTGACTTAGAACATATAATCATAGTCATTGTGGTTATTTATTTTTTGCTTTTCCCCTTTGAACTTTAAATTAAATACAAAAAGATACCACCAAGAAGGATAGTGATGGTGTAATATTAATAAATGAAGAGGCATCAAATATTTATATGTTAATATACAAAACAAAAATGCTCCCATTGACCTTTATATCACATGGGGATACAAAAATTGCAGTATTCGATGTAATATAGACTAAATTCTATCAAAATTTTGAAATATACCCGCTAATACATACCAACAAACATGAAGACAAAGGCCTATACATCTGATTCGGCCCAAGAACCCATGTTTTGTTGTGTCAATCCACCCGTGTTATGTTGTGTCAATCCAATAGCATTTTCCATGTGCAATTTCAAGATTGACACTTCTTTACAATTTTCCTTTTTTAAGAATGTATAAGCCCCAACAACATAGACAAATTCAGGACCATAAAGATGGCATGCCGATGCCGCTTTGTATGCTACAAGCTCCAAGTTCCCTGGGTGACAATTAAGCCACAATGAACAAAAAAAATTCAAATCATCATATTTGGTTCAGTTGCATAGAGGTTGTTCTTTAAATAACACGCACAAGAAAGGAAAGGAAAGGAAAGAAAAGGAAACACAAGTGCCAACTCTAGCATATTATATTTTATGCAATTTGTCCAAAACTACACGCCCTTAGAAATTAATGCTTTTCGGCAGTGAAAAATAGAAATCTAGTTTCAGCAGAGATGAGTATTTCAACCCATGACTTAAAAAAAAGATTGATCTGGGTTATGTTCTACCACCAATGGCTAACCTCCTATATTATTTTATAAAAAAACTATAATAATAGAATTTCACATTCACGTTCAATACACTAATTACTTTTAACAATTAGAACTTTTAACCCGCCCTTATTGACGATTTGGCATATCTAAATTTCAAGTTAAAAATCATCAGTTGAATAAATCCACAACATTCATGATCCTAAAAGGGGAAAGCAGAAAAATATACCAGAGTTAATTTCTGAAGCAAGTATGGTTTGGGTGAAATGACGTGCCTGCCACCATCGACAACGTAATCTCCAGTTCTTTCTTGATATATCATCTTGAAACATATCAGGAATATTCTTGGAAAACTTTGTGCAGCTATCACCATAACTGTTGGCACAACTAGACATTCTATCCTCATCAAATCGGGAAAGCTCTATGAAGCTAGAAGCAAACTCTTTCCAAATGTCACAGTCTGCGTATGTAGCATCTAAGTGCAGAGCAATCATCTCTATAAATCTTTCTATGTTGTAAGCTCCTAAAAATTTATGAAAAACAGACAGCATATCTGAATCGACAAGTTATATATAATTTAGGCATAACTATGACTTCACAAAAACAAATTTTTTCTGTGTTTGTGAAATTTACTGTTATGTAGTAAACTAGACAAATACTCAAATAGGTCTAAGCAGACAATCTTTTGTACAAGACTGCCAGCCCATTCCCCTTTCATTCTAGCTTTTTTATATTACACCCATTTGCTTGTTAGATATAAAAATATAGCCCAAAGCCCATTCATAAGCAAATGGGTTGAAATTCGATCTCTAGTTTTTTTTCTGTTGGTGACATTGAAATTTGAACAGAGGTACACTGCTGTACCACATGGAAAAATAACAGAATAAACACTATCATCAAGAACAGGCATGAAAAACCATATGCTAAATACCAGGTTAATGTGTTTTGCTATGACTAAAATGCTTGATTCATTAAATTTAGACAATACACTATGCAATTGAAAAATGAACAATATAAATGCATAATATCATACCATCATGATGCAAGCTGATTAGCTTTGCAAGTGAGTGGCTACATGTTGGATCTTTTCTTAATGTGTCCTCAAAGCAGATGCACATTTTGTTTGGATCCTCTTTGGAAAAATGCTCCAGAAGACTTGCTTTTAACCTTCATCAATACAAGAGTTCAATTAACAAAAAGTTAGAATTTCTCATAAACATATAAATTTAATTAACATAGTTTTGGCTGACGCAAAGAGATAATAAAAAGGATCACCTATAAGGAAGCGAGGCATGAGAATTTTTAACAGCACTTTCCACCTCTTCTATAGCTTCTTTGACTTGATCCACAAGCAAAAGCATCTGTCAAAATTGAGACGTTGGGTTGGGAATTTTACATCTTGGAGAAGTCTTTTCAAAATAATCTTCTTTTAAAACCAGATAATGTTGCTTGCCTGTATTAGAGGGAGTAATGCCTCATAAGCTGGCGGAGTAGAATGAAGAGCATTCTGTAAATGCTTCACTGCAGCCTTATAGTGGTCATTTTGTATGCGCCTTTGAAGAGAGATGAAATCCTCTAAATTATTTATTCTTGGAAGTTTTAAAGGCATCAACAAATAACCTAGATCTGTAGCAAAAACAACCAAACACATGCAAAGTTTATACCAGGTAAAGTACACAAAAAAGAACTAGAATAAACAGTGGATAAAATAATCTAACCAAACAACAAAAAACAGAACATTAGAAAATTTTCCATGCTGCATGTGATATAACCATGACAAAACACAACACCACAGTCTCAGTAGTGTACCACTTTTTTATACCATCATGTGCCCAGATTAACCAATTAAACTCAAAGTTAGGTAGCAAAATAGTATGTCGAATGGGGTCAAAATATGTAATCGCTAGTTCTAATCGGATGGGGCGACCTAAACATTATATGCCCAAAAAGTATAAATTTAAAAAAAATAGTGTTTCAAATATGAATAATTGTATATTTGATTCAAATTTCAATAACTATTATCTAATTTTTTGAATTAGATGATTTAGGAGGTTTTCTGCATTTAAAATACTCTAGGCCACTTATATTTTCTTTTCCATCTTTGGCCCTTTTGAGATAAAACACAATCCGAATAAACCCATTCATAAGTAAATACGCCATCATGCCCTCTAAAAAAATTCCTTATATAAACAACTACATGACTGGTAGGCGGATTATGAAAAGAAATTCAAATCCCACCATGAGCATAGACTATAGAACCATAAGTTTTGTTGCCGGTATGCAGGAACCGTGAAGAGTTTCCATTTTGATCACTCTCATCAGAATTCATATGGAGTTCCTCATATTCAGGTATTTCTTTTTTCACTTCATGGTCGGCCTCCATTAGAACTTTTCTATCTTGGTCAACACCTTCTTTGCCGATTCTAATAGAGGTATTTGAATTCAGTTGGAAGACACAGTCAGAATCTTGAATTTGAACAGCACTTTGTCCATTAGAGAGATCACTTAACATGATTTCCTGGGGGCCAGACATCCCAGACTGAATGGGACTAGCAGATTCAAGTGAATCATGCAAACGAAATACTTTCTGAATAGCATTGTACCACAGATAAGAAAAGGCTAACCCTACAACCAAATTTGCTATTGGGTCGGTTGAGAAGTCACTCTGTTGCTGAAGGCTGATAAAAAACAATACAGTTTAATTAGTATAACGGTAAAGGCAACAGAGCCGGTTGAGTGAGTTGGGTAACAGGTGTTAAAATGAGGTAAAATGACAAGAAACTGCAGACTTTGAGTTTGCTCATTTATAAAATATAAAACCATTTTAACGTACATCAGTGTTTAGGACAAAAGCCATGTGCCATACCTTTTGAGACCAAAGATATAATTTCTAACACATAAGGACCAAATATAAAAATCTAGCAAACAACAAAGACTATTCTTGTACTCTTTCCTAAAACAAAAATGCAAACCTCAAAACTCTCTGGTAGGCTCCGTCAGTGTCACCCCGTGAAAGACAAAAAAGGAGGAGTTCTATCAGTACATCAGACCTACCCTGCCAAAAATCCAGTCTTCTTATAAGATTCAACACACAAGATGTAGGTTATAGTCATGTCATCATAATATTAGCTACTAAATTGAACTAAGAAAGAAAATATGTTGCCAATACACAAGCAACTACCAAAGGATATGCTATTTCAGATTCAAATTTCAAGTTTTTAATCAAACATAAGTACCCAAACCCAATATTGCAAACATAATATGGAGTAAATTACCAAGAATATCTAGTAGCAGAGAAAATCACAAGACAGATAAAAAGACTTAATTTCACAGAATTACATGTCATATAAAATGTAAGTTATTTAAACAATACCTTCAATGATTGCTTATTTTTGGTAACTGCATCATGTTTCTTCTGCCATATATCATATACATGCTCGACTTTACGTGTTGCAGTTCCCATATGTTCTAAAAGCTTCAACGTAGCCTAAATAGCAAAGATGTAATCAATATATTTATTGCTACATATAATTACAACATTAAACCTCAAAATAAATTAGATAAAATAAAGGCAATATTTGCAAAACTATTTCTTGTGACTTTTATTAGCTTTAGCAAACATGGTAGACAACTGAGTTATGATACATACATTGCAAACCTCAAAGATGAACTGAAGCCAAAGACCAGCATCATAAGACACAAATTTACAGATAATCATCACTCCTCTCAACAAAAAACACCTAGAACTTTAGAAGTCAATTTCATTACTCTAGATTTGAAGTATACAGCTTATCAATCATCCCTCCGTATCAACCATGATAAACAGATTTTGAGTTGTTTCTTTATCCTCTCAAACTCGCATGAATGTAGATGAAGATGGTCATCAATATATGACTCACAACACAATTATCAGCCATTGCCTTAGATTAAACTAATAAATACCACTAACAAAACTTCAATGCTGTGGCCCATCATGGATTCATCAATTTATCCATATATGCTGACCCTAAAGTAGCATTAACAAGAGGTTTAATACTTTAATGTCACTTGTAAACAATCCAAGAAGCAAGATAAGAATCTAAACCACTGAAAATTCACAAAACTAAGTGTCACTGCGTTTAATCATTTACGTACAGTAAGTGAAACACTTCATAATAGCATAATACAATACCATTATGACTTCGTTGTTCCATTAGTCCAAAATGTAGCCCTAATTTCAAAAAGCATTAATCCCTACTAAACTATTGAAGAGCAGGCTTATTATTAATATACGGTTTACAACATGTAAAGTTCTATCAATTGATCCAACAACAATACGTGTATGTATGATTTCTAATAAAAAAAAGCAAATACAATATTCACTATAAACATACCCAATACTTGTTTCTATTGTTTATCAACCCCTTCTCCCTATGCGTCCCCTTCAACAACAAGCTCAACACCCCGGCGGCTTCGTCCCAATTCTGACGCCGAACCAGTTGCCGGAGAAGATACCGGAGTCTAATCCGATGCTCCGACCGCAAACTCCGTAACTCTCGCCCAATACCTCTCTTTAAAGTGTACGAAGGCTTCGTTACAGATAATATTATTCCTTTAATGTTCCTCTTCTTCGACGATGCAACGAAGACACCGTCGTCGATCTTGCTCTGCTTCCTCTTCTTTGTTTTGATAATTTGAGGTGCGTCAATGTGTTCTTCTTCGTCGATTTCCATCGAAACGTTCGTTGGATATAAGGTTTTGTTGTGTTTTTGTGTGAATGAAAGGTCGCCGGAGAGTCGTCGGAGGAGGACGGCGGCGACGGAGGTACTCCGGCGACTTCAACGGCGATTTGTGTGAGGTTTATAATTTGGGGTCAAATCCTTTTTAAGGGTTTTGCAACCCAAATTGGGTTTAGGGCTTTCACGTTGTGACGTTGGGGACCAATCATAAAAGTACTCGATATATAGATTATTGTTAGTTTTTAAAATTAAGTTAATTGTTGGTCCGCCGGTAGTTGTAGATTTTTCATACCAACCGTACCTATGTTCGATTCTTATTTTGCTAATTCTTATTGATATTAATTCTCTCAACCCCTCTCTTTTTTTTCCTATACTGATTTTGTCTATTTCCCCCTCCTTATATTAATTTAATTATATAATTATTACTATATATGAAAAGAAAAAAGAAAGGCCATGAACGGTATATATGAAATGTGTTTTCTTTTCCGTGATACACAGGTTGTTTATGCAAGTAAAAGTTGTAAATCATTGTGTACAAGTTTGTGATGTGCTCAGACTATTAAAGGGTAGGTGGGTGGCATTTCCTCTAATGTCGGGGTGTAGCGATGGCCGGGCTGCAACCCAAGACCGTCGTCTACCGCCACCGCCGGTTCGGTTTCTCTAATATCTCCGTCTATGGCGGCACATCAGAGTGTAGTGGTGGTCGGGCTGCATCCGAAGACCATCGTCTACCGTCGTCTACCGTCGTCTCCAGTTCAGTTTCTCTGCTATCTCTAGTTATGGTAGCGGAGGCAGGGTTTTTGGTTTATATAAATGTATTTTGGTTTATATAAATTAACAATTTTAACGGCGTAGCCACACATGCCTATTTTTATATGTGTTTTGAGTTGGTCTACAATTTTATGTAATTTCCTTAGTGGTAAACATTTTCACCGACAGATTTGCGACGAAGATGTTCGTTGTTGAAAGTTATTTGTTTTGTAGTTTCTTTTAAAATTCCCTTTTGAGGGAGAATGGTTATCTTATATGGGTATTGACTAAGATAAGTAATGTGTTGATATTTATTGTTAATCTCTAGAAAAGTACCTAATACACGCATACTTAGCTCAAAGCTAAGGTGAGTTTTTATTGTTTAAATTTCCAAATTGGGATGTGTTTTCTCTAATGTATAATTACTTACAAATCAATGTGAAATTACCTTGTGATATAACTCTTAAGAGTGTGTTAGACTTCAAGAACGAAGGTGAAGAAAATAATCAACTTTGTGGGGGCATATTTCGTTAATTTCACTCATACTTGAACTCAAAAACAATTAGGCCATTTATATGCTTCAATAACAAAAGGAAAATTATTAAGAATAAACTACTTGCACACTAATAGTGCCATCAGTGACTTACCAATTACCCAATCTACTAACAACACTAAGAAATCACTGAATTAGGGATATTGGTTTTTATTATTCTCTAAGTTCTCATGAAATATATAAATCTTTAAAATAATCCTACTGTAGCTAGACACCAATATGTTTGAGCATTGGTTGGTTTACCCAACACTTAATAACTAACAAAGGTTGGACAACGTTCACATGTATTCGAAGTTTTGGTATTTGATCTCACTTGTGGTTGTTGTGGCTAGTTAACATAAAAATAAGCGGGAACTCGATAAAATCATCACGCAACATGCTTCAACCTAATCTAATCTTCGTCGACCTTGATAATACTTTCTCGCTCTTATACTTTACTAAGTTATAAACCCATGTATTACATGGGTAGAAGAAACTTAACATATTAAATTTATTAGGTTTTATTAATATTTTGTATCTTATATGTTATTACCCATAAAAAAAAAATATGAAATTATAATAACAAATAATAAAAATCAAGAATTACTCTATAATAAATTGCCAAGGGAAATGAACAATGTCGAAGGACAGTTTTGAGATTTCACGCTTTAGCTTCTTCTAGAAGTGACCAGACCATAAAGGGCAATAGGGAGAGCAAGCAAAGAGAATGGCTACCGTGTTGCCACCACCAGCACCACCATGAGCATGTTTGTGATTACTTATTTTGGTTGAAAAAAACTTTTAACAAAAAAAAAAAATTTATTAACTTATGACTTTTCAAAAGAAGCTTTTTAAAAAGTGTTTGGAGCATTACGCTCTCTTTAAGGGGTGTTTGCGACCACCCTCTACAAACCGAGTCCCGTTTTGCCTCAAGAAAAATATAACTTATGATTATGTGTTCTTCCACCTAGGTTAGTGTTCCTATTTGGTCCAAGTATTTGATTTGTGCTTTCGAATGACTTCAATGGATCCTTTTTTTTCCGATTTTAATCTTTAGTTGTTGTTTGATTTTGATTGTTGCAGGTTGCATATGAATGTGCGTTGTTAAATCTAGGTTACTTTCTATTTTAAATCTAGATATTTTCAAAAGAAGTTTTTCAAAAAATGTTTGGATCCTTTTTTTCCGATTTTAAATCTAGGTTACTTTCTATTTTCTATTTTGATTGCTTCAATCTTCTATAATCAATAGATATCTATTGTGAGTATTATTGTTTGGGGTATGTTATTGATACATCTAATTTATTTTATCTTTTTTATATCTTTCTTTCCCCCGTCTCCTTATAGAAGTACGTTGGTTTGTGTTAAAAATATAAATCAATTTATAATCCAAACAAATACGTTTACTTCTTTTATTTATTATTTACCATTCATTTTATATAGGATAATTGCTAGAAATCTCAAGGGCAAATAAGGAAACTATTTTATGGAGCAATTATATATAAATGTGTGGCTGGCAATTAGTTCAAAAAGTGAAATAAGGAAGCTTCAATTTGGTCGCATATCAAGGAAATCAATTGCTGAATATATGCCAGGTATCTCTTCGTTTTTTTCCTTTTCTGCAGATCGAATGCCTTCAAGAGCTCAAGTATAAAAAAAGGAGCCAACAGTGCTGCGAATATAAGAGAGTCTATTCATTCTAAGTCTTCATCTTTATCCTCTTTGTATCACAATCAATTTGTGTTCTAAAGTCTTTTGTTTTGGTTGATTCAACCATCGTTCTTAAATCATTCTCTTTGGTGTAATCAGAATCATATTAATTTTTGACATGGTATCAGAGCAAAGGCTCTAATATCTGTCTTATCCGTGATTTTGATTAGAGAGGTTGAGTCCTAACTGTTTCTTGGATTAGGGCTTCTGGTTGGGGTTCATTCTGATATATTCCGCTGCTATTCTATTTAAATTAATTGGTTGGTGGATTGAAGAAGTCATCCTGTTGCTTTGTATTTATTTCCTCTCATATCTCTTGGTTTTTTGGGCATCTTGTTCCACTAGAAGATTGGCTGATTGAAAGCTACTCTGGTAATTTTCTAAGCTGTTGAAACACCCGAATTTGGTGCCACTTTGTGAGGATATCTTTACCCTTCCTTTTACTTCTACATATTTATATTCTGCTTAGACATATTGTGGCTGGGTTAGGGGTACCAGAAAATAAACTAGCATCTGAGGTTTGGGAAGATTTAAAAGAAACATATAATAAAGTAGATGGGTCTATTGTGTTTGGCTTATTCCAGAAAATAATTCTGTTTCTCAAAATGGTACCTCTGTTTCTGAATATTATCACAAACTTAACACAATGTGGAAACAATTTGATGCAATGGTACAATTACCATCATGTACATGTAAAGCTTCAAAAGAGTTTAATGACTTTAATCAATTAATCAAATTGATGCAATTTCTCATGGGCCTTGATGATATATATCAACCGGTAAGAACTAATCTTTTGACTAGAGATCCTCTTCCTACTATAAAAACTGCTTTTTCGATAATCTCTAGGGAAGAGTCACATAGAAACTTAAATAGTTCTTCTAAAGTTCAAAATGTTGGGTTTGTGTCAAAAACTAGTCAATCCTTTGAAAATAAAAAAAGATTTATTAGAGGACCAAACCCAAACTTAAAATGTACTCATTGCAACAAATTGGGCCACACCGTTGAAAGATGTTTTGAAATTGTTGGATACCCTCAAGGGTACAAGTCTAAGTCTGGACAAGGTAACAATCAAGGTACTAAAACTGCTATGTCACATAATGTTACCTTGAACAAAAATGGATCCACATCACCTGCAAACGCTACTACCACTCCTCCTTCTCTTACATCAGACCAGATTGCAAAACTTCTAGGGCTCTTAAATGAAAAAAACAGGTGAAGATGTTCAAAATACAAACTTTGGGGGTAACTTATTTAATGTCTTTTCCGCAAATGTATTTAGTTTTGCTAATGGCCCACCGTCGTTGTCCACCGGTTGGGTTGTTGATTTTGGTGCAAACCAACACATAGTTATGTCTGATAAGGATTTGTTCAATCAAATAGATGTCTTTGATTTTAATATTACGGTTAAACATCCGAATGGAACTAATGCCTTGGTAACTAAAATTGGTAGTTTTAAGTTAAATGAAAATGTAATCTTATCAGATGTATTTGTTGTGCCAGAATATTATGTAAACCTAATGTCTGTGTACAAGCTGACAAGGGACAATAAATTACAAGTTATCTTCGATGAAAATATGTGTTATTTTCAGGATTTTCACACAAAGAAAACCCTGGTGACTGGTAATCAGGTTGATGGTCTATATTTCTATGGTGATGCATCTAAAGGTGTCAAGGTGTGTTTTAATAGTCAGGATGTTGTGAATTTGTGGCATCGTAGATTAGGTCATCCATCTAATAAGACGTTAGAAGTTTTAAAGGAAAAAATAAACCTAAGAGCACATAGTAAATTATTTCCTTGTGATGTGTGTCATAGAGCTAAACAACACAGGGAGCCTTTCCCTTTGCGTGATCATAAGACAACACATATAGGAGAATTGGTTCACCTAGATGTACGGGGCCCTTATAAAGTTCAAAGTAGAGAAGGGTATAAATATTTTCTGACCGTGGTTGATGACTTCTCCAGAGTGGTTTGGGTATATTTGTTAAAACAAAAGGATGAAGTTTTTTCAAACCTGGAAAGTTTTTTTAACATGGTAAAAACTCAATTCAATCAAACGGTGAAAGTTTTTCGAAGTGATAATGGAACGGAATTCTTAAATAGTCAAATGTCTAATTTCTTAAAGAAAAATGGGGTTATTCGTCAAACCACATGTGCCTATACCCCTCAACAAAATAGGGTTGTTGAAAGAAAACATAGGCATTTATTAAACATTGCTAGGACACTTTTTTTAGGGGGGGTTCCCCTCAAAGTTCTGGTCTGATTGTGTGCTAACTGTTGCATATTTAATTAACAGGGCTCCCTCATCCGTTCTAAATGACAAATCACCTTATGAGTTAATGTTTGAAGCTTGAACTCGGGTGAGGATCGACTCATTTACTATACATGTATTATTTGGTTAATTTAATTATATATTTTTATAATTACGTGTATATATGTTTACAATTTTAAATTTTATATATAACACACTATATGGTATATAATTAGTTTCGATCATAATTACATGTAATAGTTTTTTATAGACATGTATTTAAAATATTAAAAGTAAATTACTGTTTTCCTCCCGGAGGTTTGACGATAATCACAGGTTCAGTTCAATAGTTTATTTATTATACTGACGATCAAATAGTTTCAAGTTTTGTTTTAATTTCATCCAAGTTACTTTTATTCTGTTAAATGATATAACAAGACATTTTTGACCTTGCATTTAATAAATACCCATCCCCATCCCCACCCAACCATTTCCTTCCTCTCTCTTTCTCTCTATCTTCTCTCTTCTCTTTCTCACCACGATCACCTCTGGTGACTACATCCACCGCCATCATGCACCGTCACCACCTATAACCCACTGACCACCGCCAAATCCGGCACCCCTAGATCACCGTCACCTCGGGTGACCACAACCACAACCATCGCTCGCCACCACCATGTGTGTGTGAGAGAGAGAGATATAGAGAAGAGAGAAAGATAGAGATGAGTTGGGGATAAGGGAGGGGATGAGATTTAAAAATATCAAAGGGTATAATAGTCTTTTTATATGATTTAACTGAACAAACATTAACGGTGTTAGTGGTGTGGACTCAATTGAAATAAACCTTAAAATTATTGGACTGTCAGTACAATAAATAAAGTATTTGACGGAAACCGTGATTTTCGTCAAACCGTTTGGACAAAAATAGTAATTTACTCAAATATTAATTAAAAATTACATAAATAAAGGGCTGCAAGCCTAGTTCATCTTAACTCAACAGTTAAAACTTTTAAATAGCCGATCTTGATTAGATCACAAGTGACCTCATTTATTTTTTATTTTGAAGACACAAAATTATAATCCAGGCATTTGACCATACAAAATTTTTGAGTAGACAATTGCGAGTCTAAAGTCTCTCTTATATACGAATCTTAAAAGGAGATATTTGACTAGGGAATAGTTAAGTCAAAGTCCTAAAAAAAATACTTTTGTAATTTACCGTTTTAAATACTTTGATTCGATCACATCTCTTTCATGGTCCCCTAATGACTTGTACCCTAGTAGATTAAACTTTCAATGCATGCATTCAAAGTATGCATTGAAAACGACCGAAAACGTTTATATGTTCTCTGATTTCTTTAACAGTTTAACTACTTCTACTTCTACATTTTGATTATACATTTTTGTCTGGGATAAAACCTCAAACCTCAATCTTATAATAGACATGTGCCTTTGTAATAGCCCTACAATAGTAAGGTAAAAGTACAGGTATTTGAGACTTCAATGCCAAAGGATACCTGTGTTGGCACTTGCCATTAAACCAATCAAAAGTTTTGTGTTCTCTAATTATATAATTCAATCTTAACACAAAAGCAACAAATAAAATCATTTAAGTTCTCCTCTAATTTTCATGAAAGTTGTTGCATCATTGAACTAAAACAATTATAAAATTTGATTATTATTTGAGGTTATGTTTTGAATTAATAGTTACTTCAAGGTAAACTTATAAAAAATATCATGGTATCAAAGTTTTCATCATTCACTATTTAAAAAAAAGTTAGTAAAATAATATTAGATATTGAGTGATTTTCAAGACTGAAAATATTCTAGTGAATAATGATAGACAAAAATTCACTACTATAAGAAATACTTTCCCTAAGTTTCAATAAAATACTATAGTATTTGTTAGTATATTTTTAGAAAACTTGTAAATATTACGTGACATGAAAAAAATGATTCGAGTTATTGCGGTAACAAAGTTAAATACGTACGTATAAAATAGTTTCCCCATCGGCCTTGTGTTATTTCAACAAACAGAAATATAATATTTATATTCGCTAGATTCCAAATGATCATGAAAATATCGAAAATGGTGGAATTGTCCATGGAAAGGAAAAATCATACAGGATTGATTCATTTGTTGTAATAAATAGTGAAAGTAAAACTCAAAGCAACTCTTAAACACGGGTTTCACTAATTTTAAGCACAATAATTATAGCTAATAAAATATAATTATTATTTATGGGTAAACGATCTTATTAACGAGAGCTTCACAACAAACTACAAAGTGTTCAAAACAAATTTAAACTATCAATACCAAAAGTTATGCAATTTGAAATGGAAAACAATGAGAATATGGGTAGTAGCTTGTTAGAGTGAAAACAATATATAAGTGAGAATTTTTTTAGATATTATTTCTTTGACCGTAAGGAACAAGTGGGGACCCAAAAGGATGCGACGCACCTTAACTCGCACTCTATGCAAGCACCGTAGACAACGAGAACAATGTGACACTTTGAGTTGCCTTAATGCTTGCTTTTGATGGTGGGTTTGGTTAGGAAGAGATTTCTATTGATGGACGCGATTGGAAGTTGTCACTATATATTGAGCAACACTGATGATATAGATGTGAGTTACCACCAACGGGTCTATAGCTTGGTCGTTGCTACTACTCGTGTGTGTTGCTACTATCACAACCCAAAACTAGAACATGTTACTTTGGTTGAATTTACTCATCATTCACTTTGTTATTCATATGAAATGAAATATCATAGAGAGGTGAACATCGTTTTCTGAATGAGATGACGGAAAGAGTAAATAAAACAAGTATGATAATGAAATTACTCATTGAAAATTCAAGAGGTATCGCTGTTTTTATCTATCTTGTTTAATAATATGTCATTTGCATTTTAATACTATATTCAATTCAATAATTTAAATATAACTATATTATTTTGATATGATACATAAAAAATATGATTCTAGAATGTAAAAGTTTTCCATGCAGTGTGAATTACATATTATTGGTGCGAGGAAAGTGTCAAGAAGTTGCTATTTCACAAAGAAAATCTAACGACTTCTTTACTTAAAAAGTCGTCAACTATTCTACTTGTTACACTAAACCGAAAAAAAATCTATCTATTTCTAACTTCATAAAATAAATAAAAATACTTTATGAGAAACAAACCATTACTATTATACAAATTACTTCAGTCTAAAATATGAGAAAAGTTACGATATAAAGTTCATTTTGCAATGTTGTTACAATATTTTTACTTTACAACTTTAACCCAAAACTTTTATTTTTTGTAAATTTTATTTTACGTTTCGTTCTAAATTTTGCAAGCTAACACGACACAATATGTATGTGTAGTTCAATATTTTTACGTTTCGTTATAAATTTTGTGACTTAGTACGACGCAACGTGCATGTATGGTTTAACATTTTTAAGTCTATTTTTACCCGTTTGACAAGTTCATTGCGACAAGCGAGTCCTAGATTGACTTAGTTAAACTTTTTTATGTTTTACGTTTCGGTCTAAGTTCAATTCTCCGCATTAACACAACCTAACTTTAGTTTTGTTGGAAGTTAACGGTGGTGCGACATTTGTGTTATTAGACATAGTTTACCGTTTACTTTTACACCTTCATTGCAACATGGGAACTTAATTCTAGTTTTTATTTAAATCAAAATATTAAAAAAAATAAAAGAATGAAATATTCAGTTAGTACGTACAGAACTTCAAACGACTCGAACCAAGTCATGCTAAGTTGAGCTCAAGCACTACTCATTTACAAATTAAGATGAGCTAGCTCGACTCATTTATCTTAACGTGATAAAATTCCACGTGTAGACAAAAATGAAAGCACAAATTATAAACAAATGTTATATCTTTAATTTTGAACCGTAGGATTATTAAAACTTTCAAATAGTGCATCTACTTAAAAGATAATAAATTTAATAAGTGTACCTATGCTTTTATATTATGTATTGGTAAAAATAAAATCAAACAAAAAGTTAAAACTTTAAACACTACATTATAAACAAATTTATAACGACACACTTTAAAAAATAATAATAGTTTGTCTCTTTATAAATATATATTTCTATTTTATGAAAGGGGTTAAAATTTGAGTGGGCTTAATATTCAACATATATAATATTTAATGTGAAAGTGCGTGAATTTAATCCATTCACGATACAGAATTGATGGATTATTTATTTATTTTCAAACGGCAAATTTGTGACACTGTTTTGAATGATACATGTTATCTTAATCGAGTTTATTTATCTGTATCCTAATTGGGACCGCACCCTCAATTTCTAAGAATTTTGATGAAATTAAGACATAAACCTATAACATTCCAAAGTTACATATCATGGGTAACTTAATTGATGAATTATTCAGTTTCTTTCGTATCTTATGGATTTCAGTCAATAATCAAATATTTTATTTAATCATTGTAATTTAAATAAATTAAAGCTATCCAATTATACGAGAAGTGAGAAACAAACAAGCGAAATTATCTATTGATTTCATTACTAAAACATCATTTTGGTAATTATTCTTTTAATCACACCTATTTGGTAAATATGTATTGTAAATACCTTTTTTTGAGAAAAAACTCAGCAAATCAGAGAAACTTCTTTAAAGCAGTCGTTTTTTAACTATTTTATCTGCTATTTAGGTTTTAAAGTTCTATCAAACTCTTACTTCTATCATTAGAGATTAAATCTCAACCATTTAATTTTATAGTAGCATAAAAATAAAATTAGACACACAAAACTAGTCTTGTAATAAACAAAATTATACATTTAAATACGACTTTGTTGTGTTTAAACAAAACACACATTTTACATGCATGATTCTACTGATTTTGACAAAGAGGACGAACTTAACTTTCATATGCATTATTATGTACTAGTTTTAATAAACATGTATATTACACGGGTTGGATAAATATAATATTAATATAATTAAATTTATTAAATATAAAATGATAGCATAAGATATGATATGACTAACTATAACTAATAAAACAATAATATTAACATTTTAAAATTTTGTTTTAATTTTTTTTCAAAATAAAATAAATATTTTGTTCTAAACTAAACCGTATAAAAATGTCATTTTTAAAAGTTTTCTTACTATAACTCCCACTTTTATTTTTTTGTTTATAAATTTAAATTTTAAAAATATCAAATTTAAAATATTTTGCATTTTTGAAAAAGTTTTATGCTTTAGAAAAATTAACTACTTTATAAAATATTTGTTTATTTAGAAATTACATTAATAAATAGATATATTTCTTAATTTATTAAATCTAAAAAGGTAATTATTTAATAGGAGAGAGATACAGAAAAATTTTGATGAGGATGATTATGATATTATCACGTGTCATTCAAAATACTCTTTTATTAAATTAGTAAGATAAAATTATTTGCAACAAGTGGAGTAAATTTCATCGACTTTGTTGCGGATTTTCTATTCAACAATATGATTTGATTGCTTACTGGACCTTAAGTATTCATACTACATATATCATATGAGCGTAAAGGTTGAAATATGTTGCGTGCATTATTAATGGTGGAACTTTAGCACTCCTATAGGGGGCGGATATGAAATTAGTTTTTTTTACACAAGTGAACTCTTAGATATTTTAGTGTAATTGGACTGAATAACGACCAATTTGATCATAATATCCATCAAACAAGTCAGGAGGTGCAGAGTGTACACTTATTTGAGTTTATTGTGATCTTTGAAATTGAAAACTTTATTAGGAGCAAAGCCCCTAAACAATGGGGGTTCCAAGAGGACAACACCCT
The DNA here is from genome assembly GCA_018326385.1 of Flaveria bidentis. NCBI lineage: Eukaryota > Viridiplantae > Streptophyta > Magnoliopsida > Asterales > Asteraceae > Flaveria > Flaveria bidentis. The sequence continues at coordinate 9,352 of BJCM01062164.1, read as the reverse complement.
CTTGGCGACGGTCTGGCCTGGGAGCGAAGTTCAAGGGCTGATGACCCCTGGTAGGGCCTAAGGGGCAGAGCCCCTGGCTGGGGTCAAGCTGGCAAGTCATCACGAATTTTTTTTATTTTGATAAACATTGATTTATAAAAAACACACGAAAATTTGATTTTACCGATATTTAACATGTGAAACTTGATGGTAAAAAAGTCTAATATTTTTATATGGAAACTTCCACCGGCAATTTTCTCTTATTTCCTGCAAATAGTTATTGCGAAAGATATTGGTCATTCTGTTCTTTTTTTTGGTTCACGAAAATCACACAACACAAAATACTAATTATTGATCTCGTCTGAGTTATATCCGATTGATTTAATCAGCTGAACCACCAAATAATTTCGATATGAAAGTGATATACACGACTCTCAGATTATCCAAGTTTGATTTCAAATACCCTACATGAACTCAATATATATAAACAATTTACATTAACGGGTGAAAAACTAACACTACCATACATAAAATTAACTGTATTGACGAAAAAAAGACGAAAGCAGAGCCCCTACCGGCCCCTTAGCCCATAGTCGTACTGATTTTTTTCTAAGAAAATGTTTTGATGCTTCCATTTTTACTTGGTTAAAGGATATAGAACCTTAAATAAAATATCTTGCTTAATATCTCTTTTATTTTCTCTAGAAGAAATATACTTCTCTTTTTCACCGAAGACTTACCTCCTAAAGCTAGATCTTGGTACGTATGTTAGAAATTCATGTTTTGATAATCAAACGTCTAGATGAAACTAAAAGTCGTGACTATACTTGAAGTTATTTGGTGGTTCAATCCGGATAAAACAATCAGATAAAACTCGTTTTATACACAAGATCAAGTATGTATGCGTGTGTGAATTTGTAAACCAAAAGAACAAGAAATGATATATGGCCAAAGAAGGATCGATTTGTTTTTCATAGAATAGGACACAAAACTGCCAAAGGAATATATTATAAAGTGTTTATAATTACGTCCTGAAGTTTACATGTGAAATTTGAAGAAATTCAAATTTTAATGCATTTTCATGAAATAATTTATAAAAATAAAAGCTAGAGCTTGAACACTGCTACCACAGGGGTATTGAATCTGAACCCCCTACCCCCGTAAAGGGACGTTGGGTCACGTTGCATCTTTGGAACTCTCATTGCAATCTAAAGCTCTTATGATGTTTTAATACCGAAGATTACAATAAACTCAAACAATCGCGCATTATGCACCTCTTGACTCCCTTGATTAATATTATGATTATATTAATTAACTAGTCAATCCAGTTATATTAAAAAATGTAACATCATATGTATGTATGTGTTTATATTATTTTGTTCAACATGTGGAAACTAGTTCCTTTTAACCACAAATGCAAAGCGTACCAAACTAATAACGTGACATTATTTTCCGTCACAACTTATAGCGACGGTTGTTTTTCCGTTGCAGTCATACTCCATTTGATAATTGATAAATATTGGTTCATGTGATAGATGTAACACCTACGCTCTTCAATCATATTCTAATTAAACAAGATAAATTATTATTAAGTCAAGTAAACTATATATAACGAGCATAGCTACTAAAACTGGTCAAAACCACTAATTTATAAATTATAATTAGATATTATTACTTTTATCATTATTAAATTACTATTTGCATGTATAAACCATTTATATATATATACACACAATGAGCATGAAGAGAGATGCATATTGTAGGTGAGGGGTTCTCTTTAGCCATAGTTTTTCAGTAATGGGAAACATACCAAGGTCAACCATTGTATTTTTTGCTATATATTTATTTGTGTTACATCTTTTACAAGTTAGAGTTATTTCAACAAACATAGAAAATAACGTAAGCGTCAGGCCTGTTATTGGTGCAATGATGGATATGACATCTCGGGCGGGCAAAGAGGCTAGAATTGCCATGGAGATCGCGATAGATGATTTCAACACCAAAACACATAAAAATATTACGCTTTACACAAGAAACTCTAAGAGAAAGGTCGTTCAAGCGATCCATGACGGTAACTAGCTAGTCTTATTATTACTACTATATGTTAGTGTTAATTTTTTAATATTATTAAACTTATGTTGTAGCAAAGTGGATGAGATTATCATGTTCTAGCAAGACTATCTTCTTAACTGTTGTAAAATTACAGGACTTCGTTATGCTATCATGTCCCACCAACTTTGGTCGGTTATTTTTTATACTTAATAAACGGGCAGTATATTTGATATGATTAAACTCTTACGTTATAGCTCGTTTAACAAGTGAACAAATTCTTTCTAGGATAGGTACATATATAGTATATGTATGAAGGCGTTTGCAGCGTTATTCGGGTGTGTAAATTGGCGTCCCTAGCTCCCCAAAAGGTCGAGGGTTCTAGTGTTATGGTGACAAGAGTGTGTAATGTTACGTGTAGATTAAATTGCTATTAAAAAGTTAAAAAATATGTAATTTTTTTTTACGAAAGTATGTATATAATTCTTGAAATGAAGTCACTTAAGACATATATAAACATTGTAGAATACATGAAAGGAAAAGCCTTTGAAGCCGTTGACTCTTTTAAATTCTAGTTTTTTTATTATCTTTATCTATATTCTAGCTTTTCTTTATCTTTTTTAAACGGCAAGAATTTTTTTTTGTCTAAACTGCTGATCTAGCTTTTCTTTAATTATCTATGATTAAGTGTATTGATTCTGCATTTGTTGGGTGTTGTTCTTAATTTGTCTGTAGATGATGAAAGATATTATACGTGGAACAAATTAATCTTTGTCTAATATATTTTGATTGTTACAAATTTAACCATTGATTTTGGATGAGTCTTTTCAGAAACTTTGATTCGATTTGTTTAATATATTTATTTGATCTTCGACATAGATGTAAATAGAAAATAACCGAAAATTGAAATTAAAATTATGCTTAAAATCTAGCGACAAATTTGCGAATGGCATCATAAAATTTTCATCCCAAATATGTCACGAAAACGAGTTCAGCATTGCAAAAATTCATCCCACAAAACACTGTTTTGCTAATCCATCGCTAAACCTAATCAGATTTAATGACAGAAAATATGATCTGCTCTTTGTTGCGACTTTTTTTTCGTCGCAAAGTTATCAGCAAAACTATTTGTGACTGACATTTTAGTTGCTAATCTCCTTTTGCGTGTGCAGCTCACACAATATAAAATCTCTATAGTTGTTCTTAGATAGAGACATCTAAAAAGAGATCATTCAGTTGTTCAACTTTTTAGAGCAATGCAGCTATCCATGCTATTTGTCACTTGGGTTGGTAGTCTTATAATAAAAATAAAAGACTCTTTGAAGTGTGGTAGTTTTCTAGAATAATTGGATCACTTTTATAATACAATGAGTGCCCCGAGGAGTACTTAATTTAGATTTATGATTCGAATCTGACATTTATTTCGTTAACACATTTGAACTAAATAATCTCAGTTTGTGTCGTCTAATACGAATATGAAGTTATTAATGAACAATTATATTACAGGATTAGAGAATTCATATCGGGGGTAAGATATTATAAAAAATCCATTAAGAATATTGTAGTGTTTGAAAAGTATTATATATGTATATGGTATCTTTGTATGTATGTCAAAGAAAACAGGGGACCAGAACAAGAACTCAGATGATTGTATTACTTTTTTATTCCTATTACAAATAGACTCTCTCTAAACCATTTTATTAACAACCATTAACAAACTTAACTAACAACAAGAAACTTTGAAGGAAAGTTACACAATGACCCCTTACACTATTCATTTTATACTAACAACCCTTTAAACTTCATTAAATTGAGTTACCACAGAATTAGACCAACAATCTCCCCCCTAATTCTAAGAACCTCGAATCAAACATCTCACACTGAGAATCAATCTCATTTAAGCAAACTTCATCCTAGGCAATTCCTTAGTAAGAATATCAACCTTTTGTATTACCCTTCCACAAATTCAACTTGAATTTGGTTATTCTCAATGCAATCTCTTATGAAATGATATTTCACATCTATGTGCTTGGACCTTCCATAAAACACTAGATATTTCATTAATGTCATACCTGACCTGTTGTCTACTTTAAACACTACAGACATTTGTTTCTTTCCCGTGATCTCTTCTAATAATTCACATAACCACAATGCTTGACAAGCAGTTGAGGTTACTGCCATAAACTCAGCTTCACAGCTGGACAGTGCCACTATGGATTGTTTTTGTGAATTTCAAGTACTTGGACTTCCATTGAAATAGAACACATTTCCATAAGTGCTTTTTCCATCTCCTTCTCCTGTAGAATAATTACTATCACTATATCCAACTAAACCTCTAACTTCTTTGCAGTTATACATGATTCTATAATAAATGGTTCCTTTTACATACCTTACAATGTGCTTAACAGCTTTCCAATGTTCCTCTTGAGGATCTTGCATAAACCTACTCATGTACCCTACAATATACATTATATCAGCCCTTGTCTGTTTCAGATATCTTAAGGACCCGATCAGCTTCCTTTACTCAGAGGGGTTTATACTACCTGACTTAGTCTTATTACACAACTTTAAGCCTGGATCCATTGGAATCTTGGCTTTATTACAGTCTTCCAACCCAGCCAATTTGACTATTTTAAGAGGGTATCCAACTTGCTTAACACATATACCTTCTTCTCCTTGTTCCACTTCAATTTGTGATCTGGTTTTCAAGACTCGATAAAAAACAATTTAATTTATCGGTCTTAGCTACCTTTATTATGCAAGGGTAAGTAAGGTCGTCTCCTCAGGGAATATGTGGAAAGTGTTTAATTAACATGACTCGATTAACTAAAAGACTCAAACTTTAAAATTAAAAATTGAAACTTGGAATGAGTTAATGAACACAATTGCATAAAGCAACAAACTTTATAACGAATTTAATTAAATTACGAAAAACAATCACTTTCGGGTTTCCAATTCTGCACGATCAACAATTGGTACTTTTAAATTAGGGTTTGTAAGAAACAAAACTTCAAGATCTTAACTTTTGATTAAAGTGATAGCAAAAGAACAATCTTTTAAGACTCGTTCATTCACAATATTACCAATTTACTTATATCACGTTGTCTACTTTTCATAATGAGTTCACAAAGCAAGAAAACTGAAAAACTGATAATCAAGCAAACAACTTTATTTATAAGCAAATTGTTTAAATCAATCAAAACATAATGTTGCATTCAATAGATCAGTGTTTAATACAAAAACCTAATCAATCATACCAATCGTCTCACTTTACAAGAATTGTACTCCCGAAAGTAATTAAGAGAACCTAGCCATGCATCATCTTCGTTCAATCTTCAATCTTGATTTGATAATGATTAATGATGATATGGATGATATTGAGGAGCTTGGAAGCACCCAAAAAATCCTTTGAAATCACCTAAATTCGACTGGGAAAAGTTTTTTTTTTCGAAACCCTAATGATTAGGGTTATATAGGATTTAAAATTTGAAATAATCCTCCAAATATCATGTTAGACCGTAACTTACGGCTTATAGGCCGTAGGTTACGACCTACCTTCAACCAGATGGTCAAACCTTCTGTGTTACGGGGTTCACATACGGACTCAGCACAGTGCCGTAAGTTACGGCCTCCCTACACTTTTTTCACAATTGTTTCACATGTAACTTTTCACAAGCTTTCTGTTGACAGTTCGTGGGCCTCATAACTCTTTTCCTAGCCCAAGTTATGCTCATTTTAAGTTACCATGGTCTCAAACCTTTGGTTTTTGCATTTCTTCACTTCTCGGGCTCTGATTTCCATCCTACTTCTTCCATACTCTTCATGCTTCACCAAACTTATTCTGGTTTCCCATTTTACATTTTTGGTAATTGCGCATTTGGTCCTCGTGTTTTCATCCTGCGCTTATTCACCTTAGAATAAGCTTTCTTAAGCTCCATTGTCCTACACATCAAAACAAACTCAAAGTAAATTCGTTCCATACTAACCATGATGTAAAATCACATAATTAGATCAATTAAACCTTGAATTATTATCACTCGATCAATCTGCACTCCCTTATTTTCATTTGTAAAGCTCATGGATTCGGGTTCCTCTGAGCTTGATCCTTGTTTTACTTGTGGCCATTCCCATTTCTTACTTTCTTCAAATATTACATCTCTACTTACCACCAATCTTTGTTTAATTGGGTCATAGAGTCTGTTTCTTTTAGACCCTGGTTCTACACCCAAATACACTATAGGCTGGCTTCTATGATCTAACTTTTCAACAATGGTTATACATTTTTCACATGTGCAGTGCACCCGAACACTCTCAGGTGTTGTAGATTGGGTTTTCTGCCTTTCTACTTCTCATAAGGTGTCTGTGCAGGCAAGGCTTTGGTGGGAGTTCTATTTAACAAATAGACTAAGTGCCTGACTACCTCAGCCCACATGTCTTGTGGTAACTCATGGCTGATAACAAGCTTTTGGTCATGTTTAAAACATACCTTTTTTCAACTATACCATTATGCTGGTGGGTATATGGGGTTGTGAGCTGTCTTGAGACTCCTTTGGCTTCATAGAATTTTGAGAATTCTTGTGATAAGAATTCTCCTTCCCTATCTGATCTTAAGGTTTAATCTTGAATTTAGACTCATTCTTAACCATTCTTTTAAATACTTTGAATGTATCAAAGGCTTTATCCTTTGACTTCAACATGTATACCCATATGTACCTTGTACAATCATCCACAATCAACATGAAATATCTATTTCCTGCTTCAGTTATAGGTGATATCGACCCACATAGATCTACACATACTAGCTCTAAAGGTCAACCTGACCTATAGGTGGAGTGAGAGGGAAATGGGGGTCTTGTTTGTTTACCTGCCAAGCACGCTTGGCACACTAGAAGGGGTTTGTCTACAGCTGGAATCCCCACGGCCATGTGATCCACATTCACCTTTCTAATGGCTTCAAAGTTGGTATGTCCTAACCTGGCATGCCATAACCAGGCTTCATCTTCTATCTCGTTGACTAGGCACTTAGGAGATCCCACATTCAGTTGAATTTTATACAACCTATTTTGTGATCTTTTGACTTTCATTAGAAGCTTCCTTTCTCTCTCATAGATCCACAGGTGTTCTCCTTTATTTTCACTTGACATCCACTCTCGCTTGCTTGACCCAGTCTTAGTATATTGCTTCTCAACATACGAATATAGTATACATCTGTCAACACTCTTTGTTCCCCATTCTTGCAATCTAGTACCATTGATCCTTTTCCCTTTATTGTTACCGTGGATCCATTCCCAAACTTTATTTTGCCCCTAAAACTCCTATCCAAATTCGAGAATACTCTCAAATTTCCAGTCATATGATTAGAAGCCCCATTGTCTAAATACCATATGCTGGATTGTTCGGACTCTTGCTGGTATAGCTAAGGGTGAATGTTGGTTTCATTCAAGTACACCAACTCTTTCTGGCTTGGTTCGTGGGTGGTCATAAGCAAAACATACGCTTCTTCCACTTGTTGTGCAAGATTTGATTTGGAAGTTTTCTCTTTCAGTGGGCATTCCGAAGCATAGTGGCCATACTTTTCACACTTGAAGCATTTTATCCGAGACTTGTCTTTGAACTATCTCTTCCCTTTGGAGAGTCCCGCTTGTCTCTCTTTTCCTCCAAGGGTTTCTTGGCCCTTTGTGCCTTTTCGATCTCTATCGTACTTAGAGTTTGGTTTGCTCTTAGACTTGTTGTTCTTCTTTCTTTCTTGCCACTCGAAGTAAGTCAACAGCTTGATTTTCTTTTGATTGAGTCTATTTTTCTCGTCCCCCAGTTCTTTCCTCAAAGGCTTTGAGTCGCCTTATGGTTTATGGTAGCAGCAAAGTATCAAGATCCATGAATTTTTCTATGGAGGCAACAATTTGGATGAATCTTTCTGGTACTGAGTCAAGCAATTTTCTCACGAGAGGTTCACCCAATTCTTCCTCCTTCATCTTCATGTTGCCAAATTCGTGTTTCAGGGTTTGCATTCGGGCCCTTTTCACCCTGGTGATCCCCGCGAATCTTGTCTTCATTGAGTTCCAAATGTCTTTAACACTTTGAAGGTTCGCAACCTGCAACACATATTCCTCTGTCATTGCTTGGTACAAGTAGGCAATTGCCATGTTGTTTTTCTTTGCGTCAATGGTCGCTCCTTCCTGGGGTTCAATTACTTCCCAGAGGCCATGAAGATTGAAGACCACTTTCAATCGTATAGCCCAAATCGTGTAGTTCATAGCGGTGAGCATCGGACACCGGAGCGGAATTGGCACATTCTCACGAATTGTTACCACTTGGTTCTTCTTCGATCTTCTCTAGTACTTCTTGCCAAACTTTAGATCTGAATCCAGTCCTTCGGATCTTTGATCTACCGTTCTTCAACGTCTTGTTGATCAATCCTGTGAATCAACAATGGCTACTCTTTGATGTTCTCCTCCCTGAAGCTCTGATACCAAATCAAAGAAAATAGGCTAACAGAACAAGAACTCGATGATTGTATTACTTTTTTTATTCCTATTACAAATAGACTCTCTCTAAACCCTTTTATTAAGAAGCATTAACAAACTTAACTAACAACAAGAAACTTTAGAGGAAAGTTACACAATGATCCCTTACACTATTCGTTTTATGCTAACAACCCTTTAAACTTCATTAAATCAATTTACCACAGAATTAGACCAACAATATGTAGGTAGGTATAATAATCAAGGATGATTACGTGGGTTACTAACCCAATGCACAAGGCTCCCACACATGCGGATTCAATATATTCTTTATTAACTACACATGTTTTTGTAATTTTTAGGAGATATATCTAATGTGGAGTGTTGTTCATTTGTTTTTCTCTTCCATCCTCTATCCTATGTGCAAATTGGTAAGTTTCTTGATTTGGTCATATTGTAGCCATCAATCTTATTAATACATATAAAGCAGAAGCAATTATCGGGTTACATACCATGGAAGAAGTTCTTTCAGTTGGAGAGATCAGCGCCGAAGCTTATATTCCAACATTCTCTCTTCTTGATTCAGTTCCCCAATGGGCACTAGATCGTTTTCCCTGTCTAATTCAAGCGTCACCTTCTCAATTCGCTCAAATGAAAGCATTCGTCGCAATTACTGAATCACGTGGATGGAATTGTTTTACTTTCATATATGAGGATATTGATTCAACATCTGTTCAAATCATCCCTCATGTCATTGAAGCCATCAAAGGTTCTGGTGTACAAATGAGCAATATCGTAAAGCTCTCACCTTTAGCTTCTTCTTCATTGTTGGATGAACTTAAAAAGATTAATTCAGAGCACTA
>BJCM01062163.1:0-25897 GCA_018326385.1 Flaveria bidentis | reverse complement strand
TTCATAAAGTTATAAAGTTTTATTAATAATTTTAAAATAAATAACTAAATGGAAAAGTCTTATTAAAAATTTATAAAAGAATAAAATGAGTTTTAATAAACTTTTAAAGTTTATTTATTAAAAATAAATAATCAAATTATAAAGTTTATAAGTTTTATTAAAGTTATAAAGATTAACAAATAATTAATTTGATTTATTATCCAAATTGATTTTATAAAGTCTAGGGTTGAAATGGTAATTTTAATACATGAAAATGTTTTATCACATAAAATGACAATAATAGATAATTACAAGGACTTAAGTGTAATTATTTTAAAATCACAACCCAAACTGTTTCCCCTCCCTCGTCGCCCCTGTTTTTTTTCTCTGACCAATCTCTGGCGGTCCTCCAGCGACCCTCCAATCTTAAAACGCTCGATTTAAACGCAATTGAACCACTCTTAAACGTTTGTGCATCGGTTTCAAAACAAACACCCTAATCAATTTGGATTAAACGCTCTTTAACCATGCTAACTCGAAACTGAAGTTCGCATTCAAATCACGAATTCAATCGACTTGAAACCGATCGAATAATGCCTCACCAGTCGAGTGTAAATCATCAGCTCAATGTTCCTAAACTAATGGAACTCTCAATTACATCTTCAACACAACATCACATCACCATCAAACACCACCTTTATCGCGAACCTGCAACGTAGTCGAACTCCATCTTCTGGGCAACTGAGATCAAAATTGATTGAGGGCTTTTACTTATCTTCGTCTTTAGAGTCTACCTGCAAAGTTAATTTGAGATCAAAATATGTTATTTTCTTTGTTTGAAGTTCTTGTATTGTATGGATTTATTTGTCTTGTAATGTTCAATGATAAATGATATTTAATATTATTGCAACTTATTTAGTTCCATGTGATATGAGCAATCGTCTCCCATTCGTCCGCCCCAATGATTCCGCCGTCGGTCGGGGTGTGACACAATAAGCTTCAACCATATGCAATACCAAAATTCCCAAAACCCCCAAATTACACATAATCCACATCCGCCTAAATTGCCCTATTAACTAAGCATAACTAACAACAAATCAATCCCAACCACAGTATTGCATGTATAATCAACCCACATTTCAGATTCATACACAAATCCTTCATTCGAATAACACAACAATGTTTAACAACGAACATACCTCAACGCTCGTTCCCTGTGCCCTGTACGTCCCTCCTATCATCTCTACACGTGATTATATAGATTTGATTTTTTGATACCGGAGAATCTTCAATTTGTTTGGGAGATTTACGGTTACCGGCCACAAATAGTGTTCTTACCATAGCCGATTGACATGAGAATTTACAACACTACCCTTTTACTATAATATTTAACATTTAATTGACTTATAAAATTACTATCATGCCCCCTTTAATCTAGACCACACATTCATTTAATCAATGGCCATTACCGGTTCTTAGAGTTCTCATTAAAAATAAAGTCCTGCAATGAACCGGACCCTATATATATATATATATATATATATATATATTCATGTTGTTAAATTAGAAGATGATATGATATGTGGACCCAACTGATTTTATACAGACTTAACCCATTCATTAAACAAATAAAATAGGTTAATCCAGTATACAAACATGTATTTAAATAAAATACACTAAACAAAACACGAGTCGTATAAGAAATTGTCTACGTTGCACCCATGACTATCACATTCTATGTGACCAACCATAAACCAGTGTACAATGTGTTACGCATTACAATATTGCATTCACGCATCAAATCAAACCTTTGGCGTGCAAAAATTGTCCCCACATGAAATGTACCTACAAAGACTCAAAGACCATATGAGACTATCCTCCAATATCATTTCACTAGAGTATTTATATGCATAACTAACCATACCCCACCACAATGCAATAGTACTCAATGTAGTCCCAACCAATAAATTCGTCTTGAATCCGACCTAGCTTTACCATAAAAGACATCGTTCGCTCAGTGGAATATAGACCTGCCAATAATTTTAGTTTGGTTAATGGTGACGTAAACTTTGTTTTCGACCTAACTACTTAGGTAACATGTAGATTGTAAATTACAATGATTGTTATGTCAACCATGTTTAGTTATCATAATAATCGTTTTAACTGTAAATGTAAATGATAAATATATTTAATGTATATTTCAATAATTATTCAACTTTTTTGTTAATAGTTTTAAGCCACATGTGTTAATCGCCCTAAGCAGAGCGTTTTCTTCACAATCCATTTTTTCGGTCCTTTTTAATTTGATTTACATAAATTTCTAAATCGATCACCGACTTTCATACACACTCTCGTTCTCTTGCTCATTTCTTTCATCATTTTCAACTTTTCACCAATAATCTAATTGCTTTTGGTTCTTTTATTGTCAATAAAATAATCATTTCATATTAAATCAAAATAATCACATAAAGCTTAATCGGTTGAAAGAAAAGATAAAACAAGTACTATTATTATTATTATTATTTTTTCGTATGAATGGGCAACTACATCAAAGGGTGACCACTACTAGACGCAAATTTCAAATTTAATATGTAACTCATTTGAACACGTTTTTTACAATAATAAAACTAATTTTTATGTTGTTCTGACTTCCGACCATTACTCTATATTCTCAATGGTTGCAAGTGGAAAGTGGATTTCATTGACTATTTTGACTCAACTTTAATTCCGGTCGGTGGAGCAATTATACCTATGATAATACCATATTTTTTTGTATGCTTTTGAATAATTATAAATTTTAAATTGTAAAAGTTTATTGTGAGAGATTGATTACATAAGTTTACCATATTTTACTTATCTACGTTATATTAATTGTAGTCATAAGTTTCAATGAACACCATTCTACCTATCTTATTGTTCTAATTTACTTCTCCTGTGACAAGCTAGTAATCTTTTTATGTTAGTTAATTTAACTGAAGGTTTATTAAAATTATGTATTTATGTGAATTTGAAAAGCATTTGTATTAAATTGATTTGTTCATTTTGTGGTAGTATTTGAAACAAAATAAGGTTAGTCTGTTACTAAAAAAACAAAACTAGTCTTGACATACTACCCGATTGATCAATTTACTGAAAATTCATTTTAAATCATCGATCCCGGAGGGATTATATCTAATTCTATATGAAACATAGAAATTGATATTCTCGTTCGGTGGCGGAGATTGAAATCTTTTATAAGGGACTGAAACTCTCGAGACCTAAATCAGAGGGGAGCAAACACAATACATATAAAATTATCGAACGAAAATACACATAAGTTTTCATTTCTGAATGATAAAACAGGCTCCCTCATGCCCAAGTAAACTTTGCCCATGTTCTCATTTATTGTCGTCTACATAATTGTATTCTCAAGTACAATACATGAAACGTTTCACGAAACATTTCATGAATATCACTAACTAGTTCTAGTATAAAGTATAAACACCAAGGAAGTACCACTTTTAATTGCTTTGTCTTTCCACAACTAAATATCTTATTTCCCTTCTTCAAATTTAGAGGTTAACAACCAATATAAATTCTCATTCATATAGGAATTAATACCACACCTCGTAAGGATGTAATGCTATTATCATTAACATAACTTTTTATTTTCTAACAGGATTCCACGAGTTAAAACATTGTTCCACTGGTCATGATATGCTTGTAATCTTCTAACGACTAGTAAGTTACTTATTAGAGTCTTACTCATATAGTTGGCTACCGATGTAATAACATATCCTATCACGACTAAATTAAATACATGATTCATTTAATTATTGCATTCGTATTCTTCTATTAATTTTCACATTCGTATCTTCCAACTTTACGTATATATGTGAGCTCTTGAGTTTCCTCTCGTTCCACCATAATAATATGTTCTCAAGATTACAACCAACGATATATAACCATAGTTGAAGAGCATCAAGATTATAGCAAAGGAGGCTAGTAGAAGAGGCTTTAAACCATCATGACATGATGATGAATCTCTCATATGAAAGCTTTTATCAAGATATATGCTAATGATTATTTATGTATTTGTTAACCAGTAATTACTTTATTTAATTGTAATAAATAATTCTAGATACTTAAAAAAATTTGAATATTGATAAATAACTTAATAATAAACTCTTGCGCTTCAACAGTTGTTAATTGTATTTATAAGTATAATAAGTATTATATTATTATATTGGACACGTTTATAAAATGAATCAAAAAGTAAATAAATTGCATAATTAATTAATTATCAATTATCCTAGATATCATAAACATTAGGGATATACTTAATCTAATCAATTTGATTCCATTCTGCTAGTTCAAGTCACTACAAAGTACAAACCAATACAAGTGGGTTGAATCAATATTTTTACTAATCAAGACATCATACTTTCCATTGTTTAAACCACGAACCCATAATATTCTTAATTCTTAACTAGATCATATATTCAAAACTAGACATGAACTCTTAACATTTGAGAGAGGCATCACAACACTTTCGTACCAGACAATTTTATTTTATTGATATAATTATATTGTTGGATGATATAATGTTTTCATAACCGCAACAGATAATAAACTAGTCATCTTATCAGTTCACTAGTCAGAACGATCCTACAGTTAAACTAAATTTACGAATCGAATAACATCTTATACGATCAAACTATTAAAAATTATCAATCTATATCCAATTTAAAATAATATATGAAAATATATGTTCTAATGTAGATTTACACTTTTAATACAATCTAAACATGTAAACAACTTAAATACAAGTCACTGAATACTAATATAACAAAAGTAAGACTTTGAAAGAAAAATAGTAAAATAAATGTAATACCGTTGCGGTTCAATTGATTCACTAGTCTAACATGTTCGAACTAAAATGTCTGAACAGACATAACCGGACCGATTATACAACCAGTCACCAATCCAACCGGCCAACCCAATCCTGTTCTGGTTCAATTGATTCACTGGTTCGACATGTTCGAACTAAAAGGTCCGAATAGACATAACCAAACTGATTATAGCGGTCACCAGTCCAACCGGCCAACTCGATCCGATTTACATTTTGACCTTTTTTGGTCAGGTCAAACAGGTTTTCCATACAACCGAATATTCACCATCACCCCACGTTATTAATATGTAACAATAATAATCTTCCTATTTCTTCACAATAAACAAATGAATAAATAGGCCTCGAATGCTCAACTCATTCCACCATTAACGATGCTTTTTTCTTTCTTCAACGATCACCTGCTCCTCTGCTTTTTCCCCAATCTTCCACCATGCCACATGCTCTGATCTCCACTTTCCGGCCACCGGTGCACCATAATCTCCGGCGAAAACCCACCTCAAAACACCCAAAATCTTTGATCCAATCGACCGGAGCATCGAGATCTTTGAAGATCATGGCGAAGAAGAAGGCGATTGAGGGAGTGAGTGATCAGATGAATGCGATTGCTTCCCAGAATCTTGATCACGCGCCTGCTCGCCGGAGAGTTCGATTGGCGTTTGCTCAAGTTCAGGAGCAGCTTGATCATGTGTTGTTTAAGGTTCTGGTTTAACTGATTTCATGATCCTTTTAGTTGTTTGATTGATTGATTGTTTGTTAAGTTTACTGATTGAAAGTTGTGTGTGTGATTGATGAACAGATGGCTCCTTCTGGGATCAGGACAGAAGAGGTATGTTTCTTTGCGATTTGTAATCGTTTGTGAGTGATTTTAAGGATCTAAAGCTTCAATCTTTGTCAATTTGTTATGGATTGTAGTTGTAAACAGCTTATATTTGACTTTTATGGAGAATTTGATGAACAAGTATGATCATACAAGCAAAAAGATTATGCATTTATCTCTTTAGTTGCTTGCTGTTGAAGGCACATGCCAATTAAATCTAGGTTTTAGGTCAATTTAACCTATTCAATTTGTGGGTTCCAATTTATTTTGTTTCTTTTGGTCAAACACTAACCCTTTTGGCATTATTAACATGTTCAGATTTAAGTGAAATCTGAACTTGTACATTATGTTTTCTTGACAGATTGGTTATTATCATCAATTTTAGTTAAATGAGATTCTTTGTGGCTTGATTTAACTTCAAGATCGAAAAGAATCGATTGACTTTTTAGACTAAGTATGAACTTGACAGTGGTGTCTTATAATTTTAAGTGACTAACATATCTTTATGAACATTTTAGTGGTTTGAAATGAACTCAAAGGGTCAAGAAATTTTCTGTAAGAGTTGGTTGCCAAAGCCTGGAGTCCGAATCAAAGCCGCCGTGTGTTTTGTTCATGGTTATGGTGATACTTGCACCTTTTTCTTTGAAGGTTTGAGCCATACCTCACTATCTTTGTGATGTCTAAATATATATAATATCTATATACACATACATACACATATATATATTTCCATTAAATTCTTGTTTTTTTAAAAGAAAATAATTACTTTCAGGGATTGCAAAGAGAATTGCCGCTTCTGGTTATGGTGTTTACGCCATTGATCATCCTGGTTTCGGGCTATCTGAAGGGCTACATGGATATGTTTCCAACTTCCATGACATAGTTGACAATGTAATTGAACAATTCACAAAGATCAAAGGTATGATCTGTTTTAAATCCCAAAATTTGACTTTTAACAATCATTCAAATCATTTTCAACTTCAAAACCGATGCAAATCTACTTGGTTCCTATTATAAATTTGTGACCACATTGAAGTGCCAATAATTTGTTTCGATTTTGGATTTGAAAAGTTGTAGGTTTGACTTTGAATATATTTTAATCATGTTTAGTTTGATTTTATTACAGGACGGCCCGAAGTGAGAGGGATGCCTCGGTTTCTACTGGGCCAGTCAATGGGAGGGGCCGTGGCTCTTAAAGTTCATCTTAAAGAACAACGCGAATGGGATGGTGTTGTTCTTGTGGCTCCAATGTGTAAAGTAAAGCTCTATATCTGATATTCATTACGTAGATTAGTTATGCTAATGTTTGACCAACGGATTGTTAATTTGTAATGTTTTGACCCGCGATATGGTTCAAGATTTCAGAGGAAATGAAGCCCCCAGTACCACTGCAGAAAGTTCTAATCTATTTGTCAAGAGTTATGCCAAAGGCAAAGCTTGTACCAGTGAAAGATCTTGCTGAGCTGGCTTTTAGGGACCCACAGAAAAGAAAATTGGCAAGTCTTTTTTATCATCAAATAAACTTGATCAACACATATATATTACAAGAAGTTTGACTTTTAGTCAGATGTCTAAAATACCTTTAATTGTCACAAATTCAGGCTGATTACAATGTCATATGCTACTCTGATCAGACAAGATTAAAGACTGCTGTTGAAATGCTAAACATTACAAACGAACTCGAATCAGAAGTGGAAAATGTGTGTTTTGTGCGCGTGCATGTATCTTTAAGACAAAAACGACTTGATTTTGTTATTTCTTAAAAAAATTGCAGGTCTCGTCGCCATTGTTGATTCTTCATGGTGCTGCGGATAAGGTAACAGATCCTAACATCAGCAAGTTTCTTTACGAAAGGGCCGCTAGCAAGGACAAAACTTTGAAGCTTTATGATGGAAGTTATCACTGCATTCTTGAAGGGGAATCGGATGAGAGGATATTCGAGGTACTTGATGACATTATCAGGTGGCTTGATTCACATTGCTCCGTTAGATAAATGTTTGTAGCAAATCCTCGAGATTAAAGAAATTCTGTTCAAGTTGCACCAAAGCAATGCATTTGACACGCGAGATCGGATTCTTTATTCTTTTGTTACCACATTTTAGTGAATTTTGATTCAACTTGTATGTTGTTTAATGTTTATGTGTAACATTATTGCTTTTCTGTTCAGTTTTAGTTTGTTTGTCAATTGTTCTCTTACTCTTTGCTAGATTTCTGTTGCAGACTAGTAGAAACAGCTTTGCTATTTAAATAAACATGATGGAATCCTCTTGTTAGGGGCGGTTTGGTACTCTTAATAATCATTAAGAGACTGCATCTTAATGGTTAATAGGTTCTTAATAGTTAATAAGTAATCTTAATGCTAAATGGTTAAAGAGATACAAACCATTTAACATTAAAGTTATGAACTATTAAAAGCTAGTTTTTAATAACTATTAACAGGCTAACAAACATCCGCTTAGTTTATTTAAACATCTAGTGATATGGAATAGTCACTGAATGTTCAAAAGTTAATTTTTTCTAACAAGTAACTATAATGATTTTAGCTCTGTTTCAGATATATAATTTTTGTTTATAGGGGTCATAATTTATTGGTTTTGGTATCTTTATCGATAGAGATTTTTATTTGATCGGGCCAATGAATTCGTTTCCTTATTTAAGTTGGGTCACCAAAATGTTTTGGGTTTTGAGTGCAAATATTGAGTGTCGATATTGGGTTTTTAATCAACGTTATAATAACATGTGCCAACCCATATTTAATTTATCCACACATAACATAACACTGTATATATTAAATAGTTCATAACAAAAAATTATTAGTTATAAAATCATATTTTGAGATAAGAGATGACTAAAATTATCTATAGATAATAAACCAATAATATAATGAATTTTTTTATTTTAGTTAATAATAATCGTTTTAAGAAAATGTCATTTTATAAAATAATTTATTATTATAACTTAAATTTTAGTTATTATAGTTCATAAAAATTATTTTCAAAAAACATGTCTTTAAAAATATTTTATATTTTTTAAAAAGTTTGATATTTTAAAAAAATTACTTTTGTTATACAAAAAATGTTTCTTTAGATATCGTATTTATAAAAAGACTTATTTCTTAATTTATTAAAAAACTATTTTAATCTAAATAATATAATTGGTAATTAATATAACTATTTAATAGGAGAGAGAAACTAAAGAAATAAGTTTATAATATCTAAAATTATGACACGTGTCAACTCAAAATCTTTTTTTATTATAATACATAAATATGCTTATTGAACATTTTCTTATTATAATAAAAGAGTAACTAAAGATGCCACATGACATAAAATGATAACTAAAGATGCAACATAGTAACACCACATTCACTATTAACAAAATTTTCTATCTTCTCTCCTATTAAATAACTCATTTAATTACTAATTATATTATTTAATTCTATTTTTTGATTATAAGTTATTTTTAAAAAGATTAAGAAATAGATATTTTTTATTAATATTTATTTCTAGAGAAACAAATTTTTATAAAAGAAAATTTTCTAGAACGTACATCATATTTTTTAAAACATAAAATATTTTAAAAATGACATTTTTTAAATATGTTTTGTTTTGAAACAAAATGTTTGATTTATTTTTTAGAAAAACAAAGAAAGATAAAAACAAATTTTTAAAAAAGTTGATATCATTGTTTTATTACTTATAATATTTACTCATACATAATTTAAATCATATGTTATTTTATAATTATAAAATTTTATTTTATTTAATATTTTATTTATTTAACTCGTGTAATACACGGGTTCACTAAAACTAGTATGTTATAAGTAGGCCTGCAAACGAACCGAACGAACACAAACAAGGCATTGTTCATGTTCGTTCGTTAAGATATAAACTTGTTCATGAACTGTTCACGAACAATTATCAAATGAGATTTCTTGTTCGCGTTCGTTCATTAAGAAAATGAACATGTTCATGAACACTTATCGAACGCAACCGAACACAAACAAAAGCAAACGAACACAAACAACTGTTCATGAACACGATGAACACAAAAAAATTCATAAACACAAACAAATACAAATTATTATAAATTTATTTTAAAATAAAATTTATATTTTTTTATTACAAAGATTACACAAAATTAATAAAAAATAATAAGTAATTAACATATATATAAAAAATAGTTGATATAATAGTTATAAAAATAACTGACACAATAATTAAGAATATAAACGAACACTTTATCGAACGTTCACGAACGAACACTAACGAATATAAACGAACACATTATCGAATGTTCGTGAAAATAAATGAACGAACGCGGGTTGTGTTCATGTTCGTTCGTTTAACTAAACGAACGAAGTTATCTTGTTCGTGTTCGTTCATTTACTAAACGAACGAACATAAACGAAATTCCCGCCGAACGGTTCACGAACTGTTCGCTAAATGTTTAGTTCGTTTGCAGCCTTAGTTATAAGTTTCTCAATTTAATGCGAGACATATGGGATGTGTGAAGGTGAAGCATAAAAAATCAAAACATGTACCACACTAGTAGTTAAATGTTTATACTAGTTATAAAAATTGTATATTTTGTTACAACTAGTTCTCTTGTAGATAATCAACATAGTATTTTTCAAACAAATAATTTGAAACAAATTTTTTGAAGGTAATCACTCAAACAACTGGCATATTATAAGTGATTAACATCAACACTCATATATACATATAATATAAACAAGTTGCATGTTATCACTTTAAGGATACGTTTTAGTCATACAAGATTTTAACTAGCCATATACATTTTATTTTTTAGCTCTAGTGATATTCATTTTAAAATAATATATCTCACAACATAATAAGCCAATTTTATATTCATTCTGATTGTAAAAATTTAGTCAAAACTCAACTTTGTACCTAGTAAGATATTGTGTAAATAGGGACTCATGAAACGCATGCCACTACAAAGATTAATTCAGCTCTATAGTGACAAAATTTTGTGGGTCTACGGTCGCTATAAGTACATTTTGTTTATATAAAGGTCGTGTCTATAGAGCCGTAGCTATAGTTCTTTATTGTTGTTGGGATAGAAGTCGTCACATTAATAAATTAAGCATGTCGCGATGACATTTCTTCACTCGCACACATGCATTTAATTTGTATGTGTAATTATATGTGTACAACATATATGTCTAAATTTATTAATCTCATCATGCTTTTTCAAACTAAGCATATGACATGTTAATCAACATGATCTCAAACATTAATCGATAGGATGCTAACTTAATACCTTACTGAAATAATTGTATTTACTAATCTTGACATTTTAGATATAATATTTGAAGTACGAATCCAAAAAAATGTACTATATATAGGTAGACGTCATAACTAACTTGCATATGATCACATAATTAATCACTTAAATATATGATTAAGACACAATGGTTTAAGCCTAGAATTGTGTTTCTACACACAAATATGCACTATAATTACTCATGTTGAATGTTACTCACTCTAATCCGAATTCCTTCATAGATAAGGATCTATTAATCAAAACCGAGGATAAGTCATAAATAGACAACCTTTATCGACTAATACCATTTCAAACTAATACCATTTTCATAGCGTAAGGCACGAAAAAAGTGTACTATAGCTGGACATCATAACTAAGCTGCATATGATCAAATAAAACGCATTATAAGTATGTAGACAACCTTTTATCGACTAGCACGATTCAAACTAATGCCCATTGATTGTGGCATAAAACAGAAAACATGTATCATGTTCAAAGCTTCTCAAAATCAACATTGCAATAGATAAAAAAAACAAGAAACATTGCAACAAATTATATATTAACACAAGCTATTTCCATTGTTTTTCCTTAGAAGTACTTCGGTTGGTGAACAAGAAATGATGATTGATGGGTGTACAACTAAATGAGAGAATTGAAACAGTGGTAACAGTAGCTACAACTATTAAAGAAGGAAGACTGTAAGAGCCAAAATGCTCTTGTTGCTTTCTTTCAACTCTTTGACATTGCAAACACACACCAATACACCATATCAATTCACTGCTTACCACTGTTGTGGTATCTACTACTTATAGTCTCTAGGCCTGTAACATCTAGGCTTTGTTACTGCAACATAATCGAAACTAACCAGAACTCATAACTGTGGATATCATTAAATATTTGTCACATGATGGTATGATGGTAACGACCTGGTATAATTGTTTTCTTTAATTGTTTGAAAAGTTTACATTTTATATGACAAACTAATGCAAGGACTTGGGGTCACTAAAATTGTGATCCATAGCTTATGGTTGGTGGTAAAAATTAGGTTAAATGGACCCAACACACTATACCTTTTAATTCTAGACCAAAGTTGTTACTACTAGAAAGAAAGTTGAGTTCACACATTGGAAGTGGATCACGCAGGAACGTCCTCGGTCTTTTGATGCCCTGGACTAGTTGAAAAAAAGGCCCTTGGGCCATAACGATTTATCGTATATAAATTCTTTTTTTTTCTTTTAAATGTAAGCAAACATTTTAGCAATAAATATAGTAAATTTATAGTATTTAAATTACATATCTTAAAAAATGAAATTATATAAACTAATTTTTTAACTTGAGCTTGCCTTTTAAGTTTTTTACAAATGGATTGTTTAAGAGCCATGTTTCTAAGAAATCAAATCCAAATTCAAAATCACTAAGGTATTGATAATAATAATTAACAAATAATTATTACTTAATGTTAAGTTCTAACTAGTTAAATTTTAAATTTCCATCAATACTCTATTCTAAGGTTTAACATCTACTTTCTAATAAAACACATAATTGAAATAATTAATGATAATCTACAAACCTAGAGACGCTAGTATACAAAACAAATAAAAATGCAATCGATTTCTATTTTTATGTGGATTTTTAATTGACTTAATTCACCAATCACCTTTTAATTAGTACAATCAAACAAATAAGAATGGATCATAGAACAGGCACAAAAATTATATTTGGTTAAAAACACAATTGGGTTAAGTTTTTTATTGGATTATAGCTTATAAAATTTTTCATTAAAAAAGTATAAAATAATAATTTAAAAAAAATTGTATCACTTGAATGAGTGGGTCTGGACGAAAGTGTACATTGAAGAATCCATAACCATGGCGTGGTACTTACACTAACCCTGTTGGTAAAGAGGGATCAAGTATAAATATTACAATCGATAAATTGTAGAGAATTTAAACATGTGAAAATAGATTTATCAAGTGACAAATGAAGATTACAAGAGTATTTATAGGTTAGTATTTGGTGGGTTATCCATGAGTTACATAGGATTACTTAACCACCAAGTTAACTAATATAACTATCCTGTAAGTAACAATAACTAACCAACTTTTATAAATCATAATTATAAAAATCGTTGTACTAACTTAGGATAACATAATTAATAAACTTAATTAATTTAGTACAATAAATAAACTAATACATCAAACTTGTTTAACCAAATCTCATACGTAATCAATATTATTGATTTTGTCGTGTAATTTTTTTAGCTTTGACCACCGATCTTGTCGCCTAATCTATCTCTTCACATAGATTTATTCCCTCGTGGTCTTACTACATGTAGGAAAGAGTTATTGAGATTTTTAATCGGTATAGTTAGGTTTACTTTTATTGTTAGCATCTATATATAAGATTTATGTAATAAGGTTATGTAACCTAACTTGAATGATGTGTATTATGTTCATATTATGTGAGGCGATGTCATTATTATGCTAGGCTATAATATGTTATTATGAAACAGGGTTAAGTCAAATAAATTCTAACTGCTAATGTCAAAGTCAAACTGATAATAGTAGCGCATTGCTAACATGAATTGTATCAAATGTCAAGTTATTCGAAGACTAGCATCCCAACTTAAGAACCGTATATGCAATGTGTAAGCCCGAGTGTGAGATCTTCGGGATAAGGGTCTAATTACATTTAACAGCTTCCTTTATGCCTTGTTATTTTTTAATCTTGACTTGTGTAATCAGTAATATAAACTAGGCACAAATTTCTCTTCGGTTGTGGTCCTTGATCATGAGTGACGGAAATTGATCTGAAGAAAGGTATAGGGGTCCGAAAGTCACGAGACCCAATTCAATCCCGAGAGGGGGACTCAATAAGAAATCTTATAATTTACTAAACTTAAACTTCAAATTAATATATCTTCTACTTCTCCTTGATATATATTTTCTTTTCATATTATCAAATTCAGGGTTATCTCCTTCATCAACTAGCTACATCCCACAATTGTTGACACAAATAATGAAAACCAAGAAAAGAAGAAACATATAGTTTTTTTGTGTCCGCTACCTGTCGTTAAAGTTTTCGGTAATTTGTCATTAAAATCTATTGGTGATTGGTCACTAAAACTTTAACCTTGCTTAATTTTCCTGACAAACTTTTGCTTATGGATTACTAATGATTGGTACTTTTACCGACATATATATTACCGATAATTTTTCTGTTGGTAATGTCTCTCTATATATGCATGTATTACCTTAATTTCATTTTATTCTCACCAATCTTTAAGCATCAGATATTACATGCATGATAATTAAGAGTTTGCACCAATCTATCTCCATTCACATATCATAAACCATGATTTTTTGCTACATAATCTCATAACTATATATAAGTTGAGACCAAGAGTAGAAAACATGAGAACTTATTTCCCGTATTTAATTATTTAATGGCTACTAACATTATTTGTTTATTATAATCATCAATCTAATATGAATAAATAAGTTAATTGTATTCTCAATGGACGAAATTAAATTTGTTGGTTTGCAAAAGATGTAGCAGATAAAGATACTTACAAAACAGGCATCTCAACATCATTCCGATACAACTCAAAGTCATGTCTGTTTCAAGGACACACACAAACACACACTCATGGTTAAATGTAACTTCAGAAAACACATCTAACCGTACGTTTTTGCGCACACATGACACCAGTCCACAGGTAAAGCTTAAAGCTACAAGTTAATATAAAAAATTACTACTACTGCATGATGATAAAGGATATGGCATGAAAACGATGTATCCTTTCATTTGAGTAGTATATAGACATATAAATATATGTTATGTATACATGCACAAACTAATAAAATACTATCTATATATACATAATAAATACACATGGAGACGTTCTGAAAACCAATAATATGTTAAGAACCGCAAAATACACTCGTACATTATGCACTAAGTGTGATAAAATAGAAGGTTACATAACCATTTACCTCACTATCTCATTACATCATTGATGCACTTCTTAAACAATGCATTATAGAGTTCTCATAGGTCTCGACGCGAAATTGGTTCTGAAAATAAAATGTTCCTATGTATATATTAAAGAATTCGTATCATAGTACCTATTAGATTTTATAAATTTTGTATATTATATATACAATTCCGTATGTATATGTAAAACAAAAACTATTATGTTTAAGCATTGGTGAGAGTATTATATAGGTATAGGTATAGCGAGTAATATTTACAAACGGTTTACATATCATGTGTAAGCATTGGTGAAGCTTAGTGAGCCCCCCTCCCCATGATACACGCACACACACGCACACACACGCACACACGCACAACACGCACAACACACACACATATATATATATACACATACATATAGAACTCCCCCTCTCAAAAATTATTTTACTTTCGTCTCCGGCCCGCCTCCTTGTCACTATGTGTAAGTTATTTACATAAATGAAATTTGTCTATTGTTTATTTCAATTTCATAAGAGATAAGCGAACATTATATAATATTCAGTTACGTTATAAAACATAAAATGATATGTTTCCCTATAGAAGCTTTTGCAGTTGTACGTGAAGATATACTTATAAGTTTTTAAATTATACTAGTCCTATACATATGTGTGTATATATATATACATATACCTATGTGTTTATATGTATGTATATATACTGTAAGATCTAAGCAAAACTATATTGTGCTGAATAAAGAAAACCACTCTTATTTAGGTAGTGACAATGATGATAATAATAATAATAATAATAAATAAAGAAACACTTGTGTTTCGGACGGACCCTGGCGTGATCTCAGATTTGATTTTAAGATCCACATTGGTTGTATATTCAGTTGATAAGTCATTTTCGTCTTTGAATTATTATTAAAGATGGAGGTTTTCCATTGGTTAATTGTACATGCATCCGCTTTACACCTGTTAGCTATTTGTGTAGTACCGATATTTATAAAATGAATTATATATCTACTCTTTCGAATTGTCGTTTATAATATGTTTTGCAAATAATTTCTCTTATATTTTCATGCTCTCGAAGTCACTAAACAAATATATAGTTACGTCATAAACAAATGCTTATAGTCATTCCAACTTTTTGCCTTATCAACACCGAGTCAAGTCACATGTTATACGATACTATATCACATATTATCTAATTACGTACATTTGTTTAAATACATAACAGAACTCTTTGTTTTCTTGTAATTAGCTGACAAAATTCTATATATATATGGGATATAATTAAGTCCTGTATCATGCATGTCAAAATTACTTTAGAACACAAGTCGTTTGTATAAGTAAAAGAAAAACTTTCTATTCAAAGAAAATGAAACTTTAATAAGAACATTCACATCCTATTATTTAGTTTTATCATTATAATTACAACAAAAATCACTAATTTTTCTTAGTTTTTCAATTTCATAATATTTTTTATACATTTATCATTATTCTTTTATCTTTACTTCACTCACAATTAATTTAAAATATATTAAAAAAATTATAAAAGTTGAATAATAAATTTACAGATAAACAATAACATTTACTTTATTATTCACTTATAACCACCAAAAACCATTTCATATAATATACAGATTTTACTTACAAACTTTTAAGGAATTTCGTTAAATAACTTGACATGTTGATGGTCACACATGGTTGATGGTGTTGGATTAGTAGAACTTTATTGGTCTACTTACTACATTATTATTATTTTTTAAAAAAATATGTTCATTCATATTCTAGTCATCTCAAATGCGGGTAAGTTTATTGTTGTTGGAGACTTAGGAGTCTCATTTGACAATGTGTACAACTTACCCGTTCCATTATGTTCGTATGCAATATCTTCTAGTTACTATATGATGATGGCATTGCGGAAGATAAACAAATATAAGCAAAGAAATATAAATGATCATAAACAAACGAACGTAAATGAACATATTTGAATGAGCACAAATGAACGTTAATGAACGAACAAAGCATGTGTTCATGTTGTTTCATTTGAGTAAAGAAAAATTTACATAAAGTTTAAACTAACTTTTAAATTTAATTTTAAGAAACAAAAGTGCAACGTTCATATAAAAGGATCAAAATTACAATGGTTACATATAACTTTGAACTAACTTTTTAATTTTTAAAGTTTGAAAACTACACGTGCAATTTGTTCAAACCACAAGGACTATTAATGTAATTTTCTTTTCGATTAACTTGAACAAATTTGTTTGTTTATCTTCCTTCATTTAACTAAATGGACGAATATAAACAAAATTTTTGATCGACAAACAATTCGTGAACGTTAGTGTATTTACAAATTTTATACTTTTTTTGTCACAACCGGTGCAGTTATTGTTGTAAACAGCTATTTTTCTTTCTTTTTTAAATAATATGACATTGAAGTCATTACGGAATAAAGTGAAATCAAAATTTCTAACTCATGTATTTTTAGCATGAAATAATTTAAAAAATATAAATGTAATAATCAGTTATAGTTTTACAACCCAATTAAATTAATTAATGTTTATGTTTCGTTACTTCTGGTTAATCTGTCTTAAAGCCTACGTTCTAATTTAAGGCAAGTAGAATAATAAAAATTCAAAATAAGTTTAACTTTATAGATAAATCACAAGAAAACATAAGATATTGAGAAATGAATTATTTGCAGGAAGCTAGGTAGGTAACTGTATAATAAAATACAACTGACTGACTCTAATAAGCCGCCAACATCTACTGGGATCTGGGGCTATACATTTTGTACTCCATATTAGGATAAACAAAACAACAGCCACATGAGATGCCTAAAGTCATCTGAGATCAACATTTAATTTTAGGCATTTTCTTTTTAAATTGTATTGTTATCTTATAAATCAATTTCTTCTTATAAATTCCGAATTCTATACTTAACTTTGAGCAAATGTAATGGGACAATAGGAGAATTATAATAACGTGAAAAAACCCTTGTAACAACCATGCGGTCTGCGTTATAGGCGGATGACATTTTCCCATGTTTAAGTAAATTCTCAAAAATTTCATAAATTTT
This sequence comes from Flaveria bidentis, assembly GCA_018326385.1. NCBI lineage: Eukaryota > Viridiplantae > Streptophyta > Magnoliopsida > Asterales > Asteraceae > Flaveria > Flaveria bidentis. Next base: position 7,859 of record BJCM01062163.1, on the reverse strand, counting down.
ATAATTAGGTAATTACTTAAGGGTATTAAAGGATATTAACCATTACCCATGTTTTTACCTAAAAGAGTGACGTTAAGGTGTCGTTGATGTGACAGAAAATACATCTTAATTAAAGTATATTAACCATTATCCATTATCCATTAATTGTGTTATCATGAAGCCAATATTATTTGTGATGATAAGATTATCCAATTGAAGACTTAGGTAGGAGAGAATGAATCGTAAGTGAAGAAAGTTCTTGATGAGATTAAACTATATTCATTGATGAAAGTGAGAAAATAGTTGTTACATGGGTACTTTCTTTACCCATATCATGGATGTATTTTCTTAAAGTATATAAATGAATTCAATGATGTATTTCTAAATGATTTTCTAAGAGCACTAGAAAGGTTGATTTTCAAATTGATTTGATGTAAGGTGCTAACCAAATAGCTTGGACTCTAGATATACGTTAAATTCTAAATCAATTTAATTTCAAGTGTAAACTCAATAGGTAAGACTCCTTGTACGTAGCCTAGTTCCTATGTAACTACAAGAGCTAATGAAGCAATTCCAAGAATCATTAGATAAAGGTTTCCCTGACCTAGGTTGTTTTTTAATGCGATGTAATTACTCCATTCCTAAACAAAGATGGTAGCTTAGTATCACAATATATATCGATTCTAGTGAATATAGTGACTATTAAATAAAGTGTAATTTTTTTGTCTGGTAGTGAATTTTTTTTAATAAATATAAAGTTTGTTCCTCTAAAATAGTTACTTTCACTCTCGCATCTCCTAAGATTTTATTCAAACTCTGCCACTACATGGTTATGTATTTAGTCTAGCACATACACCAATGTTTTATGGACCTCATGAACCCCATCCACCCATGCTACATGGATTAGTCATAATCTTTATTAGTGGCTTGTCAGTATATTCTTGAGAATTAATCTTATATTAAACTTACTTATGAGAAGCATTTGATTCATTGAGGTGACAACAACTATTAATAAAGTTTTGGGAAGGTGAATTTTGATTATGCAAAGTACAATTCTTTGGATATGCGATCAACTCCGTGTGAATTCAAGTTAACTTGTCTAAATTGAAAGTACCATATGAAATGGAAAAAAAGCCTACAAAGTCCATAGTTTTTCTAGAATAGTATGGAATAACATGAGAAAAGGCTCATCCAACTTGATATTACCCTGATGGGTTGTGTGTAATGCAATGGAAAACATTTATCGTATATGCTTCACGTCAATTAAAGTAGCATAAACTTGTTGATTCAGTCTAGGATGGATACATGTCTTCATAACTACTCAACCCACAATTTTGAGTTGGTGGCGGTTGTGTTTGCTTTGAAAGTTCAAAGACGTACACTAGCTTTATGGTGTGAAATGTGCAACTTACATTGGGTCGTAAAAGTAATATTTCATTGACAACCCATATTAAATATTTGTAAAAAAATTAGATTTGGTGAAAGATTATATGAATCAAAATCTTTACCATCACGGAAAACTAATGAAGTTGGGGAAGCCTTTAGACAGAAACCAAACATAATTCTATTCTATATATATGAGTAATAAACTTAGAGTAATGAAATATGGAGAGAGTGATGAAAACTAAACATGGTATATGAGCTTTTATATTATTCACATAGCATCCGTAAATAAAAATTGTAAATCCGAAAAGAAAAAACTTTGTAGAAATGTAATCAACTTTTATAATTGTATCAATTAAGTTACTTAAATTTTTTTAGTTCTAACTTAGTCACTCAATTTGTTAATAATATGCTAATTTTATACATTTTACCTGTTTAACATGTTAAAGTGCATGTGTGGCTTTTTTGTTTTTTTTTTTAAATTGTTTACTTGGAATTAACAATTATAATTTAAATTAAAATGAAGTTTTAGAAACATATCTGTTCCAAAAAATATCTATTAAAATTCTAATCTATTCACCCTAATTGATCCTACAATTAAGCCTACAATTAAGCGAACAACAAGAACAAGAACTTTTAACAAGAGGTAATAATTACTTCATGTTCATCATTATTTTTTTGGTTTAAAATAATGTATTTTGAGATGCATTAAGTAAATATGTTTTTAAAACTTAATATAATTAGTATTTTTGACGAATAAGTAAATATATTTTTAACACTTAATATTCATTTATTTATAAATTTGTTAATGCGAAGGCAATAAGTTTAAAAAAAAATAAAATAAAAAAGCCACATATGCACTTTAACTTGTTAAACAAGTAAAATGTATAAGATTAGCACATTATTTACAAGTTGAATGATTAAAATGAAACAAAAAAAGTTTGAGTGGAACATTGTGATTATTGGTGTATCATTTACAATTCATGGTTACATTATAGTTTATGCTAGAAACCCATGCTATAGTTAGAAATATATAAGAACCAAATTAAAGTACATATAGAAACTTAACTGTTGCATGGAACGTTGTGATTAAGATTTGATGATATGTTTGGTATCATTTTGAATGTTTCGTAATAAAAGTTAACAGTTTAAGATTTGACTACATATATGAATGGAAGCCTCAAGAATCTATACTAGATAGGTGCCACTAAGATAGAGGCACATGTTGGTACTTATATTAAAATATCACAATACAGCTAACTTTTAGATGCTACTAGTCCAGCTTAACCTAATGTTTTGTGTTTGTCTCTATATGACATGATCATAGCTCTAGATTGGGCGTCTTTTACCTGCCTAAAGTCCAAACAAAACGATACAAAATAAGTGCAGAAAACATTAATCATGCCCTAAAATGGTTTCTGGACTTTAATTATAAAGCATCATTCACTTTAGGATGATTCACAATTTTGGTAAAATTCGATGAAAATGCCAAAAATTTAGAACTAAAATAGGGAACTTTCTACCTAAAACCGAGTGGTATTAGTGAAAATCATTGATTTTAGTATATATATAAAATAAAAAAATAGAAAAGTTAAGGTCGGTTCAATCTTTTTATTGATAAAATGGATCAAATTTTTTTAAAAAAATTGTGACTTCCCGAAAAAAAAAAGATATTTATTTTATTTAAGATCCTAGCATCCTAACACATGGAGTATGATGACATATACTTTTTGTATATGAACTTTTATAGGCACTCAATCACACGTATTAAAAGTGTGGTGAGTTTTAGTAAAAAGAAAACATTTTAAAAAATATGAACCCCTTTGGGTGGTGAGGGCGTTCATGGGTTTGCACCCGGGTTGGAGCGGATTTAGCGTGAGCAATGTGGCAACCCATCTGGATTTCTTGTCTGGATTTCTTGTCTGGATTTCACTTACAGGTTTATAAACCCATTGAAGCCATTAGAAATTGAACCTTCTGGTATCGACTAGAATGACGTTAGATGCAATTTTTATAGGGAATAAAATAAAAAGTTTACCCCCAATTTTACACTATACATGAACTATATTTCTCTTATACTAAAGTGAAATTATAGAAAAACTCACATCCTCAAGGCGAAAGCTAAGTAAATCCAAGGTTGGTTCTAGCTAAAATGAACAAATTCTAATCCAACCCTTTTGACATTATTTAGAGTTTTTTAGCAACTTCTTAATGATTAAGTGCTGAACTATTAACAAATCTGAACTATTTAGTACTGAACCATTAAGAGGTCCGAAACATTAAGAGCTACTATATCGTTTAATGATTCAAATGCAAATATCTGACCAATTCAAACAAGAGGTCTTAACCATTCAGCATTAGACCTCTTAACCATTCAACATTAATATAATGTTTAACCATTCAGAGGCAAATGTCTGAATCATTCAGACATTTGCTCACGAAACAAACAGTCTGAACCATTAAGTGCTGAACCATTCAAACATTTGAACCATTAAGAGGCTGATTAAGAGGTTGTCAAACAACCCCTTACAAACTTTCATAAAACTTTGGTTTCACTTTTACCTGATTGGAACTCCTACAAATTCACAAATGACTATGCGAGTTTACTATAGTCCTAAGAGTTCACTAGAACTCATGCCAGTTTACAAGATGTTCTATAAGTTTACAAACTTCATACAACTTTGATTTCACGTTGCACCTAATTGGAACATGATGATTTCAAAGGTAAACTTAGAAATTATAGGTATAAGACATAGACTATAGAAATTTCATAATTTGATGTCTTGATAATATAGTTTCTTACATATTTATAATACTAACATAGTAAATGTGATGTGCATGGTATAAATAAAACATTAAATGCTTGAGTATATGTAAAGGTTATGATGCGATAATGTATGTTAAAAGTGTTACAACACATATTGGTAAAGATGACTGATATTTATTAAGTCTTACCTAGGTGTAAGAAAAGGGTAATGTAATTATATGTAAAGGTTATGTATGCATGTATGCATATGTCTTAGAAATGTTATGTTATACCTAACATTTGCCTATGTGTTAGAAAGTGATCATGTAATGATATGCTAAAGGTGTATGTATGATTAAGTATTATATAAGGACAAGAAGAGGCTATGTCCTGAATTGTAACAAGAAAGAGTTATAAGTCTTGTTAGTGTGACAAATAAGTGAAAAGAGTATTGCAAAACAAGGATAATGATAAGTCTTGCACATGTTGCAAGAATGGAGATTGAGCCTTGGTATAGGCAAGAAAGGGTTATTGGGATTTCGACATGTAGAATCATGGAATAAGCGTGAAATTAAATAATGCAATGTACGTTATGATATGTCTATATCATGTTATGCTATATTTTATGAAATGTTATGAAATACTAAGTTTAAAAAATTAAACTATAACTCATTCAATAATACGAACTTTTAGTTAGCATATGATGTTAAGGTATAAGTTGATTATGGATGGCTGCTTGGCATGAAAATAAAAGGTGCCTAATATATCAAATACTGCCATCCTATTTAAAGTAAGGTTTAATTTAAGACCTATAAATGTGACACATGAATTAGACTCTGCGAGATTTCTTGAGATCAATGCCTTACATATAACCCTTTATTTTTAATCTCTAAAAGATGTATCCATCTCGACCAAACAAGAAAGGCCCTTCGTTTTTTTATTGGTGTCTCTCTTGTTTTGATTTTAAGTAAAGAAGGTAAGGAAGTTATGCTTGAGATAATAGCAGCAAATGAGAACTTTTTCCTCTATGATTCCTACACTACTACGCTAAGACTCTATACGCATTTGTCGTGGAGAAATATTTTCGACGGCCACTACTTTCGATAGTCCACTAAGAAAAGTTATTGTAAAATGAACATTTCATTCGAAACCTATAAACGCCAATTATTTTCAAATGAATATTCCGTTCCATGCCTATAAACACTCTTAGTTTTGTTTGTCTCCTCAAACCTTCATGTATTACACGAATCATTATGTTTGAGGAAACTAGATTGTAGGATTTGATGGTCTCGGAATTAAAATTGACATTACGTATCAAAAGTTTGGGCATGTGGGTTATTAGCTTCCTTCATATGGTCTAGGATCCGTCAACTGTTTTAGTGTCAACCTTGAGTGTGATGATCCAGACATCTACATGCGTGTTAATGTTGTGGGAAATGAGTTTTTACGCTTGGGTTCTTCCGGCTCAAGAAATTCTCTCCATTTAATTTTTTTCTTTATTATTTAAACGACAGGTTAGTGGTTAGTATGATCAAGTTTGTAATTCTCTCCATTTAGTTATACAAAAATATTTGTGAGATTTGAAAATTAATTGCTTGAAAGGGTTGTTTCTCTACTGTTGTTCTTGATTTATCTTCTCATGTTGTAAACAAACTCTGGTACCATGGTAATTTGTAAAAGAAAATATATTTTTGGTGATTTTTGTATTGCAGTTTTTGTGTTTAAATACTATATTAATCCTATTCATAAAGTAAAAATTAACACAGTAATTGCACACTAACTAACTCAGTTAACTAATTGTTGTTTCCTTTTAACTAACCATATATATTAACTATATCTGATTTATGATAGTTTGCTTCACATTATTTTTTATTATTTGACATGCATATAATTTCTTTTTTTTCTTGTGCAAGAATATGCTAATGAAATTGTAGGTGTTCACCAAAGACGTACTTTACAGTACTCTAGTTGAAATATTGGGTGAGAAAATGGAAAGAGATTGAAATGATTAGAATAAAATTAATTGAATATGTGCCCTGAGTGAAAGAAGTGGATGAAAAGAACTAGAAATCAAGATAAAAATAAAGAGATAAAATCTTGAAAGTAACCATTTTTCAAGTTTGTTATATCACGACACGAATGAGAGATAGATATTAATTAATAGTAATGTGAGATAAATAAGTAAATATGACACTTAATTATAACCATGATATATGCCTAGTCAAGATTGTATATGTATTTACACTCATGTATCCTGATGTATAGCAATTTTTAATTTAAAATGCATTCTATTATATATTATATTCAATTTCTTTTTTAAATAAACTGTTTCTCTCGTTTCACCCACAGGCTAAAACTTTTTGATGTAAGGTTATTATAATTTTATGTGCTTCGTATTTGCTATAATTTGGTACACATTTCCTTTTACGTATTGTTAATAGAATTTTCATAACTTATTGATTAAATAACAGCAACTGAGAAATCAACTCAAAACAATGTAAAGAATCCATCTGTCTTGCATAATATATTCTTTTCATAATAAGCTAGCCATCTTAATTGTAGATTTAACCATATTTCTAAGCAGACTTAAACAATATATTACGATGAACATGCTATTAATAACCAAACATCCTTGCCTTAAATTAAATTGTAGTGTCTAACATGTGTTCCAATAGTATTAAGTAGCAACCGGTTTTATGAAATAACACGACATTAGTAACACAACTTGACTTATGTATTGTATTGTATGTTTTACGAAAGAAATATGTATTATATGACACTCCCTCTAGAGGAGAAAAATGTACTACATTAGTCTACCAAGTACCAATGTTATATTATAGTGTAAATATACGTCGCTAAATTAAGAAAATGAGAAAAATACCTTCTAGACGTCATCAATGTAGAAAAAGACGATAATGTATGAACGTCCCATTAACTACTTGTTAACCATAATAATGTCAAAATATACAAACCATTGTAGATCTTTAAACCTCACACCATATGATCTATTGGTGTAATTTATAATCCGATACACATGCCAATAAAACTAGGGACTTAAGATAACATCGTAGCCACATGACTAGAGGAGGGTTCATACAATCGAAGGACTAGCGAGGCCGAAGAACGACCAGGAATAAGGTCACAAGAGTGATCGATGTAATGAAAACCAAAAAATATAGCTAATGATCAAATCTAAATTACTTCCAAGGATCAAGTTTGAAAAGATTAAGTGTCGATCAGAATAGAAGACCTACCTAATACGGTGTATAAATTAAAGGGTGATTGGTGGCTCCAATTCTTAATCCCATTCACAAGCCGATGAAGTTGGGTGACATAAGTTGACAAGTTGGTCATATTGGTTTAGTTCATATTATTTAGTAATTAGAAGTCTAACAAGTTGGTTAGCTCCTAAAGTTTAGCAACTCTAATTGTATTCAAATAGGTTTAGCTTTTAGTCTATATATAGAGACAATGTTTAGAGTTATGTATGAATTGTAATCAAAATTTTGAGTTATTTCTTTTTTTGTTGTATACAAAGTTTTGAGAACAGATACAGTTTCAAAGGCATTAAGGCAAACTTGCCCATCTGTAATTTGATTTAGACTCATTAACAAACTCATTTAATTCTAATCTGTTTGAATCTTCATGTGTCAACAGAAAATAAGCGGGAGACCTTGGAACCTTCAGTGAAGATTCTGATTCTGATGATATGGATGATACAAGCCCAGATTATCCATTTTTCTCTTTTGCA